>CATOZT010000226.1:0-77960 GCA_954870665.1 Stratiomys singularior
CATCAATAATCAACCATTCAATCTTCAGTCATCAGCCTTAAATCATCAAATCATCAATCATCATTCATCAGTCATCAATCATCATTATCGTTATAATCATCAATCATCAATCATCAATCATCAATCATCAATCATCAATCATCAATCATCAATCATCCATTATCAATCATCAATCATTAATCATCCACCATCAATCATCAATAATAAATCATCAATCATCAATCATCAATCATCAATCATCAATCATCAATCATCAATCATCAATCATCAATCATCAATCATCAATCATCAATCATCAATCATCAATCATCAATCATCAATCATCAATCATCAATCATCAATCATCAATCATCAAACATCAATCATCAATAATCAACATCAATCTTCAGTCATCAGCCTTAAATCATCAAATCATCAATCATCAATCATCAGTCATCAATCATCAATCGTTAATCATCAATCATCAATCATCAATCATCAATCATCAATCATCAATCATCAATCATCAAACATCAATCATCAATAATCAACCATCAATCTTCAGTCATCAGCCTTAAATCATCAAATCATCAATCATCATCATCAGTCATCAATCATCAATCGTTAATCATCAATCATCAATCATCAATCATCAATCATCAATCACATTCATCAATCATCAATCATCAATCATCAATCATCAATCATCAATCATCAATCATCAATCATCAATCATCAATCATCAATCATCAATCATCAATCATCAATCATCAATCATCAATCACCAAACATCAATCATCAATAATCAACCATCAATCTTCAGTCATCAGCCTTAAATCATCAAATCATCCAAATCATCAATCATCAGTCATCAATCGTCAATCGTTAATCATCAATAATAAATCATCAATCATCAATCATCAATCATCAATCATCAATCATCAATCATCAATCATCAATCATCAATCATCATCATCAATCATCAATCATCAATCATCAATCATCAATCATCAATCATCAATCGTCAATCTTCAATCATCAATCATCAATCATCAATCATCAATCATCAATCATCAATCATCAATCATCAATCATCAATCATCAATCATTAATCATCATCATCAATCATCAATCATCAATCATCAATCATCAATCATCAATCATCAATCATCAATCATCAAATCATCAATCATCAATCATCAATCATCAATCATCAATCATCAATCATCAATCATCAAACATCAATCATCAATAATCATCCATGAATCTTCAGTCACCAGCCTTAAATCATCAAATCATCAATCATCAATCATCAGTCATCAATCATCAATCATCAATCGTTAATCATCAATCATCAATCATCAATCATAAATCATCAATCATCAATCGTCAATCATCAATCATCAATCATCAATCATCAATCATCAATCATCAATCATCAATCTTCAATCATCAATCATCAATCATCAATCATCAATCATCAATCATCAATCATCAATCATCAATCATCAATCATCAATCATCAATCATCAATCACCAATCATCAATCATCAATCATCAATCATCAATCATCAATCATCAATCATCATCATCAATCATCAATCATCAATCATTAATCATCAATCATCAATCATCAATCATCAATCATCAATCATCAAACATCAAGCATCAATAATCAACCATCAATCTTCAGTCACCAGCCTTAAATCATCAAATCATCAATCATCAGTCATGTATCATCAATCGTTAATCAGTAATCGTCAATCATCAATCAACAATCATCAATCATTAATCATCAATCATCAATCATCAATCATCAATCATCAAGCACCAATCATCAATAATCAATCATTAATCATCTATCATCAATCATCAATCATCAATCGTCAATCATCAATCATCAATCATCAATCATCAATCATCAATCATCAATCATCAATCATCAATCATCAATCATCAATCATCAATCATCAATCATCAATCATCAATCACCAATCATCAATCATCAATCATCAATCATCAATCATCAATCATCAATCAACAATCATCAATCATCAATCATCAATCATCAATCATCAATCATCAATCATCAATCATCAATCATCAATCATCAATCATCAATCATCAATCATGAATCATGAATCATCAATCATCAATCATCAATCATCAATTATCAATCATCAATCACGAATCATCAATCATTAATCATCTATCATCAATCATTAATCATCAATCATCAATCGTCAATCATCAATCATCAATCATCAATCATCGATCATCAATCATCAATCATCAATCATCAATCATCAATCATCAATCATCAATCATCAATCATCAATCATCAATCATCAATCATCATCATCAATCATCAATCATCAATCATCAATCATCAATCATCAATCATCAATCATCAATCATCAATCATCAATCATCAATCATCAATCATCAATCATCAATCATCAATCATTAATCAATAATCATCAATCATCAATCATCAATCATCAATCATCCATCAACAATCATCAATCGTTAATCATCAATCATCAAACATCAATCATCAATCATCAATAATCAACCATCAATCTTCAGTCATCAGCCTTAAATCATCAAATCATCAATCATCAATCATCAGTCATCAATCATCAATCGTTAATCATCAATCATCAATCATCAATCATCAATCATCAATCATCAATCATCAATCATCAATCATCAATCATCAATCATCAATCATCAATCATCAATCATCAATCACCAATCATCAATCATCAATCATCAATCACCAAACATCAATCATCAATAATCAACCATCAATCTTCAGTCATTAGCCTTAAATCATCAAATCATCAATCATCAATCATCAATCATCAGTCATCAATCATCAATCGTTAATCATCAATAATAAATCATCAATCATCAATCATCAATCATCAATCATCAATCATCAATCATCAATCATCAATCATCAATAATCAATCATCAATCATCAATCATCAATCATCATCATCAATCATCAATCATCAATCATCAATCATCAATCATCAATCATCAATCATCAATCATTAATCAATAATCATCAATCATCAATCATCAATCATCAATCATCCATCAACAATCATCAATCGTCAATCATCAATCATCAATCATCAAACATCAATCATCAATAATCAACCATCAATTTTCAGTCATCAGCCTTAAATCATTAATCATCAATCATCAATCATCAGTCATCAATCATCAATCGTTAATCATCAATCATCAATCATCAATCATCAATCATCAATCATCAATCATCAATCATCAATCATCAATCATCAATCATCAATCATCAATCATCAATCATCAATCATCAATCATCAATCATCAATCATCAATTATCAATCACCAAACATCAATCATCAATAATCAACCATCAATCTCAGTCATCAGCCTTAAATCATCAATCATCAATCAACAATAATCAGTCATCAATCGTCAATCGTTAATCATCAATAATAAATCATCAATCATCAATCATCAATCATCAAATCATCAATCTTCAATCATCAATCATCAATCATCAATCATCAATCATCAATCATCAATCATCAATCATCAATCATCAATCATCAATCATCAATCATCAAATCATCAATTATCAATCATCAATCATCAGTCATCAATCATCAATCGTTAATCATCAATCATCAATCACCAATCATCAATCATCAATCATCAATCATCAATCATCAATCATCAATCATCAATCATCAATCATTCAATCATCAATCATCAATCATCAATCATCAATCATCAATCATCAATTATCAATCATCAATCATCAATCATCAATCATCAATCATCAATCATCAATCATCAATCATCAATCATTAATCATCAATCATCAATCATCAATCCTCAATCATCAATCATCAATCATCAATCATCAATCATCAATTATCAATTCTCAATCATCAATCATCAATCAATAATCATCAATCATCAATCATCAATCATCAATCATCAATAATCAATCATCAATCATTAATCATCAATCATCAATCATCAATCATCAATCATCAATCATCAATCATCAATCATCAATCATCAATCATCAATCATCAATCATCAATCATCAAACATCAATCATCAATAATCAAACCATGAATCTTCAGTCACCAGCCTTAAATCATCAAATCATCAATCATCAATCATCAATCATCAATCGTCAATCGTTAATCATCAATCATCAATCATCAATCATCAATCATCAATCATCAATCATCAATCATCAATCACCAAACATCAATCATCAATAATCAACCATCAATCTTCAGTCATCAGCCTTAAATCATCAAATCATCAATCATCAATCATCAGTCATCAATCATCAATCGTTAATCATCAATAATAAATCATCAATCATCAATCATCAATCATCAATCATCAATCATCAGCCTTAAATCATCAAATCATCAATCAACAATAATCAGTCATCAATCGTCAATCGTTAATCATCAATAATAAATCATCAATCATCAATCATCAATCATCAATCATCAATCTTCAATCATCAATCATCAATCATCAATCATCAATCATCAATCATCAATCATCAATCATCAATCATCAATCATCAATCATCAATCATCAATCATCAATTATCAATCATCAATCATCAATCATCAGTCATCAATCATCAATCGTTAATCATCAATCATCAATCACCAATCATCAATAATCAATCATCAATCATTAATCATCAATCATAAAGCATCAATCATCAATCATCAATCATCAATCATCAATCATCAATCATCAATTATCAATCATCAATCATCAATCATCAGTCATCAATCATCAATCGTTAATCATCAATCATCAATCACCAATCATCAATCATCAATCATCAATCATCAATCATCAATCATCAATCATCAATCATCAATCATCAATCATCAATCATCAATCATCAATCATCAATTATCAATCATCAATCATCAATCATCAATCATCAATCATCAATCATCAATCATCAATCATCAATCATTAATCATCAATCATCAATCATCAATCCTCAATCATCAATCATCAATCATCAATCATCAATCATCAATTATCAATTCTCAATCATCAATCATCAATCAATAATCATCAATCATCAATCATCAATCATCAATCATCAATAATCAATCATCAATCATTAATCATCAATCATCAATCATCAATCATCAATCATCAATCATCAATCATCAATCATCAATCATCAATCATCAATCATCAATCATCAATCGTTAATCATCAATCATCAATCATAAATCATCAATCATCAATCGTCAATCATCAATCATCAATCATCAATCATCAATCATCAATCTTCAATCATCAATCATCAATCATCAATCATCAATCATCAATCATCAATCATCAATCATCAATCATCAATCATCAATCATCAATCATCAATCATCAATCATCAATCATCAATCATCAATCATCAATCATCAATCATCAATCATCAATCATCAATCATCAATCATGAATCATCAATCATCAATCATTAATCATCAATCATCAATCATCAATCATCAAACATCAATCATCAATCATCAATCATCAACCATCAAACATCAAGCATCAATAATCAACCATCAATCTTCAGTCACCAGCCTTAAATCATCAAATCATCAATCATCAGTCATGTATCATCAATCGTTAATCAGTAATCGTCAATCATCAATCAACAATCATCAATCATTAATCATCAATCATCAATCATCAAGCACCAATCATCAATAATCAATCATCAATCATCTATCATCAATCATCAATCATCAATCGTCAATCATCAATCATCAATCATCAATCATCAATCATCAATCATCAATCATCAATCATCAATCATCAATCATCAATCATCAATCATCAATCATCAATCATCAATCATCAATCATCAATCATCAATCATCAATCATCAATCATGAATCATGAATCATGAATCATCAATCATGAATCATCAATCATCAATCATCAATCATCAATCATCAATCATCAATCATCAATCATCAATCATCAATCATCAATCATCAATCATCAATCATCAAACATCAATCATCAATCATCAATCATCAATCATCAATCACGAATCATCAATCATTAATCATCTATCATCAATCATCAATCATCAATCGTCAATCATCAATCATCAATCATCAATCATCAATCATCAATCATCAATCATCAATCATCAATCATCAATCATCAATCATCAATCATCAATCATCAATCATCAATCATCAATCATCAATCATCAATCATCAATCATCAATCATCAATCATCAATCATCCATCAACAATCATCAATCGTCAATCATCAATCGTCAAACATCAATCATCAATAATCAACCATCAATCTTCAGTCATCAGCCTTAAATCATCAAATCATCAATCATCAATCATCAGCCATCAATCGTCAATCGTTAATCATCAATCATCAATCATCAATCATCAATCATCAATCATCAATCATCAATCATCAATCACCAAACATCAATCATCAATAATCAACCATCAATCTTCAGTCATCAGCCTTAAATCATCAAATCATCAATCATCAATCATCAGTCATCAATCATCAATCGTTAATCATCAATAATAAATCATCAATCATCAATCATCAATCATCAATCATCAATCATCAATCATCAATCATCAATCATCAATCATCAATCATCAATCATCAATCATCAATCATCAATCATCAATCATCAATCATCAATCATCAATCATCAATCATCAATCATCAATCATCAATCATCAATCATCAATTATCAATCATCAATCATCAATCATTAGTCATCAATCATCAACCGTTAATCATCAATCATCAAACATCAATCATCAATCATCAATCATCAATCATCAATCATCAATCATCAATCATCAATCATCAATCATCAATCATCAATCATCAATCATCAATCATCAATCATCAATCATCAATCATCAATCATCAATCATCAATCATCAATCATCAATCATCAATCATCAATCATCAATCATCAATCATCAATCATCAATCATCAATCATCAATCATCAATCATCAATCATCAATCATCAATCATCAATCAACAATCATCAATTATCAATCATCAATCATGAATCATCAATAATCGAACATCAATCATCAATCATCAAAAATCGAACATCAATTATCAAGCATCAATCATCAATCATCAATCATCAATCATCACTCATCAATCATCAATCATCAATCGTCAATCATCAATCATCAATCATTAATCATCAATCATCAAACATCAATCATCAATCATCAATCATCAATCATCAATCATCAATCATCAAACATCAAGCATCAATAATCAACCATCAATCTTCAGTCACCAGCCTTAAATCATCAAATCATCAATCATCAGTCATGTATCATCAATCGTTAATCAGTAATCGTCAATCATCAATCAACAATCATCAATCATTAATCATCAATCATCAATCATCAAGCACCAATCATCAATAATCAATCATTAATCATCTATCATCAATCATCAATCATCAATCGTCAATCATCAATCATCAATCATCAATCATCAATCATCAATCATCAATCATCAATCATCAATCATCAATCATCAATCATCAATCATCAATCATCAATCATCAATCATCAATCATCAATCATCAATCATCAATCATCAATCATCAATCATCAATCATGAATCATCAATCATCAATCATCAATCATCAATCATCAATCATCAATCATCAATCATCAATCATCAATCATCAATCACGAATCATCAATCATTAATCATCTATCATCAATCATCAATCATCAATCGTCAATCATCAATCATCAATCATCAATCATCAATCATCAATCATCAATCATCAATCATCAATCATCAATCATCAATCATCAATCATCAATCATCAATCATCAATCATCAATCATCAATCATCAATCATCAATCATCAATCATCAATCATCAATCATCAATCATCAATCATCAATCATCAATCATCAATCATCAATCATCAATCATCAATCATTAATCAATAATCATCAATCATCAATCATCAATCTTCCATCAACAATCATCAATCGTCAATCATCAATCATCAATCATCAAACATCAATCATCAATAATCAACCGTCAATCTTCAATCATCAGCCTTAAATTATCAAATCTTCAATCATCAATCATCAGTCATCAATCATCAATCGTTAATCATCAATCATCAATCATCAATCATCAATCATCAATCATCAATCATCAATCATCAATCATCAATCATCAATCATCAATCATCAATCATCAATCACCAAACATCAATCATCAATAATCAACCATCAATCTTCAGTCATCAGCCTTAAATCATCAAATCATCAATCATCAATCATCAGTCATCAATCATCAATCGTTAATCATCAATAATAAATCATCAATCATCAATCATCAATCATCAATTATCAATCATCAATCATCAATCATCAATCATCAATCATCAATCATCAATCATCAATCATCAATAATCAATCATCAATCATCAATCATCAATCATCAATCATCAATCATCAATCATCAATCATCAATCATCAATCATCAATCATCAATCATCAATCATCAATCATCAATCATCAATCATTAATCATCAATCATCAATTATCAATCATCAATCATCAATCATCAGCAATCAATCATCAATCGTTAATCATCAATCATCAATCATCAATCATCAATCATCAATCATCAATCATCAATCATCAATAATCAATCATCGATCATCAATCATCAATCATCAATCATCAATTATCAATCATCAATCATGAATCATCAATAATCGAACATCAATCATCAATCATCAATCATCAAAAATCGAACATCAATCATAAAGCATCAATCATCAATCATCAATCATCAATCATCACTCATCAATCAACAATCATCAATCGTCAATCATCAATCATCAATCATCAATCATCAATCATCAATCATCAATCATCAATCATCAATCATCAATCATCAATCATCAATCATCAATCATCAATCATCAATCATCAATCATCAATCATTAATCAATAATCATAAATCATCAATCATCAATCATCAATCATCAATCATCAATCATCCATCAACAATCATCAATCGTCAATCATCAATCATCAATCGTCAAACATCAATCATCAATAATCAACCATCAATCTTCAGTCATCAGCCTTAAATCATCAAATCATCAATCATCAATCATCAGTCATCAATCATCAATCGTTAATCATCAATCATCAATCATCAATCATCAATCATCAATCATCAATCATCAATCATCAATTATCAATCATCAATCATCAATCATCAATCATCAATCATCAATCATCAATCACCAAACATCAATCATCAATAATCAACCATCAATCTTCAGTCATCAGCCTTAAATCATCAAATCATCAATCATCAATCATCAGTCATCAATCATCAATCGTTAATCATCAATAATAAATCATCAATCATCAATCATCAATCATCAATCATCAATCATCAATCATCAATCATCAATCATCAATCATCAATCATCAATCATCAATCATCAATCATCAATCATCAATCATCAATCATCAATCATCAATCATCAATCATCAATCATCAATCATCAATCATCGATCATCAATCATCAATCATCAATCATCAATCATCAATCATCAATCATCAATAATCAATCATCAATCATCAATTATCAATTATCAATCATCAATCATCAATCATTAGTCATCAATCATCAATCGTTAATCATCAATCATCAATCATCAATCATCAATCATCAATCATCAATCATCAATCATCAATCATCAATCATCAATCATCAATCATCAATCATCAATCATCAATCATCAATCATCAATCATCAATCATCAATAATCAATCATCAATCATCAATCATCAATCATCAATTATCAATCATCAATCATGAATCATCAATAATCGAACATCAATCATCAATCATCAAAAATCGAACATCAATCATAAAGCATCAATCATCAATCATCAATCATCAATCATCACTCATCAATCATCAATCATCAATCGTCAATCATCAATCATCAATCATCAATCATTAATCATCAATCATCAAACATCAATCATCAATCATCAATCATCAAACATCAAGCATTAATAATCAACCATCAATCTTCAGTCACCAGCCTTAAATCATCAAATCATCAATCATCAGTCATGTATCATCAATCGTTAATCAGTAATCGTCAATGATCAATCAACAACCATCAATCATTTATCATCAATCATCAATCATCAAGCACCAATCATCAATAATCAATCATCAATCATCTATCATCAATCATCAATCGTCAATCATCAATCATCAATCATCAATCATCAATCATCAATCATCAATCATCAATCATCAATCATCAATCATCAATCATCAATTATCAATCATCAATCATCAATCATCAATCATCAATCATCAATCATCAATCATCAATCATCAATCATCAATCATCAATCATCAATCATCAATCATCAATCATCAATCATCAATCATCAATCATCAATCACCAATCATCAATCATCAATCATCAATCATCAATCATCAATCATCAATCACGAATCATCAATCATTAATCATCTATCATCAGTCATCAATCATCAATCATCAATCATCAATCATCAATCATCAATCATCAATCATCAATCATCAATCATCAATCATCAATCATCAATCATCAATCATCAATCATCAATCATCAATCATCAATCATCAATCATCAATCATCAATCATCAATCATCAATCATCAATCATCAATCATGAATCATGAATCATGAATCATGAATCATCAATCACCAATCATCAATCATCAATCATCAATCATCAATCATCAATCATCAATCATCAATCATCAATCATCAATCATCAATCATCAATCATCAATCATCAATCATCAATCATTAATCAATAATCATCAATCATCAATCATCAATCATCAATCATCAATCATCAATTATCAATCATCAATCATGAATCATCAATAATCGAACATCAATCATCAATCATCAAAAATCGAACATCAATCATAAAGCAGCAATCATGAATCATCAATCATCAATCATCACTCATCAATCATCAATCATTAATCGACAATCATCAATCATCAATCATCAATCATCAATCATCAATCATCAATCATCAATCATCAATCATCAATCATCAATCATCAATCATCAATCATCAATCATCAATCATCAATCATCAATCATCAATCATCAATCATCAATCATCAATCATCAATCATCAATCATCAATCATCAATCATCAATCATCAATCATCAATCATCAATCATCAATCATCAATCATTAATCAATAATCATCAATCATCAATCATCAATCATCAATCATCAATCATCCATCAACAATCATCAATCGTCAATCATCAATCATCAATCGTCAAACATCAATCATCAATAATCAACCATCAATCTTCAGTCATCAGCCTCAAATCATCAAATCATCAATCATCAATCATCAGTCATCAATCATCAATCGTTAATCATCAATCATCAATCATCAATCATCAATCATCAATCATCAATCATCAATCATCAATCATCAATCACCAAACATCAATCATCAATAATCAACAATCAATCTTCAGTCATCAGCCTTAAATCATCAAATCATCAATCATCAATCATCAGTCATCAATCATCAATCGTTAATCATCAATAATAAATCATCAATCATCAATCATCAATTATCTATCATCAATCATCAATCATCAATCATCAATCATCAATCATCAATCATCAATCATCAATCAAAAATCATCAATCATCAATCATCAATCATCAATCATCAATCATCAATCATCAATCATCAATCATCAATCATCAATCATCAATCATCAATCATCAATCATCAATCATCAATCATCGATCATCAATCATCAATCATCAATCATCAATCATCAATCATCACTCATCAATCATCAATCATCAATCATCAATTATCAATTATCAATCATCAATCATTAGTCATCAATCATCAATCGTTAATCATCAATCATCAATCATCAATCATCAATCATCAATCATCAATCATCAATCATCAATCATCAATCATCAATCATCAATCATCAATCATCAATCATCAATCATCAATCATCAATCATCAATCATCAATCATCAATCATCAATTATCAATCATCAATCATGAATCATCAATAATCGAACATCAATCATCAATCATCAAAAATCGAACATCAATCATAAAGCATCAATCGTCAATCATCAATCATCAATCATCACTCATCAATCATCAATCGTCAATCATCAATCATCAATCATTAATCATCAATCATCAAACATCAATCATCAATCTTCAATCATCAATCATCAAAAATCAAGCATCAATAATCAACCATCTATCTTCAGTCACCAGCCTTAAATCATCAAATCATCAATCATCAGTCATGTATCATCAATCGTTAATCTGTAATCGTCAATCATCAATCAACAATCATCAATCATTAATCATCAATCATCAATCATCAAGCACCAATCATCAATAATCAATCATTAATCATCTATCATCAATCATCAATCGTCAATCATCAATCATCAATCATCAATCATCAATCATCAATCATCAATCATCAATCATCAATCATCAATCATCAATCATCAATCATCAATTATCAATCATCAATCATCAATCATCAATCATCAATCATCAATCATCAGTCATGAATCATGAATCATCAATCATCAATCATCAATCATCAATCATCAATCATCAATCATCAATCATCAATCATCAATCATCAATCATCAATCACGAATCATCAATCATTAATCATCTATCATCAATCCTCAATCATCAATCGTCAATCATCAATCATCAATCATCAGTCATCAATCATCAATCATCAATCATCAATCATCAATCATCAATCACCAATCATCAATCATCAATCATCAATCATCAATCATCAATCATCAATCATCAATCATCAATCATCAATCATCAATCATCAATCATCAATCATCAATCATCAATCATCATTCATCAATCATCAATCATCTATCATTAAGAATCAATCATCAATCATCAATCATCAATCATCAATCATCAATCATCAATCATCAATCATCAATCATCAATCATCAATCATCAATCATCAATCATTAATCAATAATCATCAATCATCAATCATCAATCATCAATCATCAATCATCAATCATCAATCATCAATCATCAATCATCCATCAACAATCATCAATCGTCAATCATCAATCATCAATCATCAAACATCAATCATCAATAATCAACCATCAATCTTCAGTCATCAGCCTTAAATCATCAAATCATCAATCATCAGTCATCAATCATCAATCGTTAATCATCAATCATCAATCATCAATCATCAATCATCAATCATCAATCATCAATCATCAATCACCAAACATCAATCATCAATAATCAACCATCAATCTTCAGTCATCAGCCTTAAATCATCAAATCATCAATCATCAATCATCAGTCATCAATCATCAATCGTTAATCATCAACAATAAATCATCAATCATCAATCATCAATCATCAATCATCAATCATCAATCATCAATCATCAATCATCAATCATCAATCATCAATCATCAATCATCAATCATCAATCATCAATCATCAATCATCAATCATCAATCATCAATCATCAATCATCAATCATCAATCATCAATCATCAATCATCAATCATCAATCATCAATCATCAATCATCAATCATCAATCATCAATCATCAATCATCAATCATCAATCATCAATCATCAATCATCAATCATCAATCATCAATCATCAATCATCAATCATCAATCATCAATCATCAATCATCAATCATCAATCATCAATCATCAATCATCAATCATCAATCATCAATCATCAATTATCAATCATCAATCATCAATCATCAGTCATCGATCATCAATCGTTAATCATCAATCATCAATCATCAATCATCAATCATCAATCATCAATCATCAATCATGAAACATCAATAATCGAACATCAATCATCAATTATCAAAAATCGACCATCAATCATAAAGCATCAATCATCAATCATCAATCATCAATCATCACTCATCAATCATCAATCATCAATCGTCAATCATCAATCATCAATCATCAATCATCAATCATCAATCATCAATCATCAATCATCAAACATTAATCATCAATAATCAACCATCAATCTTCAGTCACCAGCCTTAAATCATCAAATCATCAATCATCAATCATCATTCATCAATCATCAATCGTTAATCATCAATCATCAATCATCAATCATCAATCATCAATCATCAATCATCAATCATCAATCATCAATCATCAATCATCAATCATCAATCATCAATCATCAATCATCAATCATCAATCATCAATCATCAATCATCAATCATCAATCATCAATCATCAATCATCAATCATCAATCATCAATCATCAATCATCAAACATCAATCATCAATAATCAACCATCAATCATCCGTCACCAGCCTTAAATCATCAAATTATCAATAATCAATCATCAGTCATCAATCATCAATCGTTAATCATCAATCATCAATCATCAATCATCAATCATCAATCATCAATCATCAATCATCAATCATCAATCATCAATCATCAATCGTCAATTATCAATCATCAATCATCAATCATCAATCATCAATCATCAATCATCAATCATCAATCATCAATCATCAATCATCAATCATCAATCATCAATCACCAATCATCACTCATCAATCATTAATCATCAAGCATCAATCATCAAGCATCAATCATCAATCATCAATCATCAATCATCAATCATCAATCATCAAACATCAATCATCAATCATCAATCATCAATCATCAATCATCAATCATCAATCATCAATCATCAATCATCAATCATCAATCATCAATCACCAATCATCAATCATCAATCATCAATCATCAATCATCAATCATCAATCATCAATCATCAATCATCAATCATCAATCATCAATCATCAATCATCAATCATCAATCATCAATCATCAATCATCAATCATCAAACATCAATCATCAATCATCAATTATCAATCATCAATCATCAGTCATCAATCATAAATCATCAATCATCAATCATCAATCATCAATCATCAATCATCAATCATCAATCATCAATCATCAATCATCAATCATCAATCATCAATCATCAATCATCAATCATCAATCATCAATCATCAATCATCAATCATCAATCATCAATCATCAATCATCAATCATCAATCATCAATCATCAATCATAAATCATCAATCATCAATCATCAATCATCAATCATCAATCATTAATCATCAATCATCAATCATCTGTCACCAGCCTTAAATTATCAAATCATCAATCATCAATCATCAGTCATCAATCATCAATCATCAATCATCAATCATCAATCATCAATCATCAATCATCAATCATCAATCATCAATCATCAATCATCAATCATCAATCATCAATCATCAATCATCAATCATCAATCATCAATCATCAATAATCAATCATCAATCATCAATCATCAATCATCAATCATCAATCATCAATCATCAATCATCAATCATCAATCATCAATCATCAATCATCAATCATCAATCATCAAACATCAATCATCAATCATCAATCATCAATCATCAATCATCAATCATCAATCATCAGTCATCAATCATCAATCATCAATCATCAATCATCAATCATCAATCATCAATCATCAATCATCAATCATCAATCATCAATCATCAATCATCAATCATCGATCATAAATCATCAATCATCAATCATCAATTATCAATCATCATTCATTAATCATCAATCATCAATCATCCGTCACCAGCCTTAAATCTTCAAATCATCAATCATCAATCATCAGTCATCAATCATCAATCATCCATCATCAATCATCAATCATCAATCATCAATCATCAATCATCAATCATCAATCATCAATCATCAATCAGCAATCATCAAACATCAATCATCAATCATCAATCATCAATCATCAATCATCAATCATCAATCATCAATCAGCAATCATCAAACATCAATCATCAATCATCAATCATCAATCATCAGTCATCAATCATCAATCATCAATCATCAATCATCAAGCATCAATCATCAATCATCAATCATCAATCATCAATCATCAATCATCAATCATCAATCATCAATAATCAATCATCAATAATCAATCATCAATCATCAATCATCAAACATCAATCATCAATCATCAATCATCAATCATCAATCATCAGTCATCAATCATCAATCATCAATCATCAATCATCAATCATCAATCATCAATCATCAATCATCAATCATCAATCATCAATCATAAATCATAAATCATCAATCATCAATCATAAATCATCAATCAGCAATCATCAATCATCAATCATCAATCATAAATCATCAATCATCAATCATCAATCATCAATCATCAATCATCAATCATCAATCATCAATCATCAATCATCATTCATTAATCATCAATTATCAATCATCCGTCACCAGCCTTAAATCATCAAATCATCAATCATCAATCATCAGTCATCAATCATCAATCATCTATCATCAATCATCAATCATCTATCATCAATCATCAATCATCAATCATCAATCATCAATCATCAATCATCAATCATCAATCATCAATCATCAATCATCAATCATCAGTCATCAATCATCAATCATCAATCATCAATCATCAATCATCAATCATCAATAATCAATCATTAAATATCAATCAGCTATCATCACCCAACAATCATTAATCAACACTTGGCAATCATAAATCATCAATCATCGATCATCAATCATTAATCATCAATCAGCAATCATCAATCATCAATAATCAATAATCAATAATCAATAATCAATAATCAATAATCAATAATCAATAATCAATAATCAATAATCAATAATCAATAATCAATAATCAATAATCAATAATCAATAATCAATCATCAATCATCAATCATCAATCATCAATCATCAATCATCAATTATCAATTATCAATCATCACTCAACAATCATTAATCATCAATTGGCAATCATCAATCTTCAATCATCAATCATCAATCATCAGACATTAATCATCAATAATCAATCATCAATCATCAATCATCACCCAACAATCATTAATCATCAATTGGCAATCATAAATCATCAATCATCTATCATCATTCATCATTCACCAATCATCAATCATCAATCATCAATCATCAATCATCAATCATCAATCATCGATCATCAATCAACAATCATCAATCAACAATCATCAATCATCAATTATCAATCATCTATCATCACTCAACAATCATTAATCATCAATTGGCAATCATTAATCTTCAATCATCAATCATCAATCATCAGACATCAATCATCAATAATTAATCATCAATCATCAATCATCAATCATCAATCATCAATCATCAATCATCAATCATCAATCATCAATCATCAATCATCAATCATCAATCATCAATCATCAATCATCAATCATCGATCATCAATCATCAATCATCAATCATCAATCATCGAACATCAATCATCAATCAACAATCATCAATCATCAATCGTCAATCATCAATCATCAATCATCAATCATCAATCATTAATAATCAATCATCAATCATCAATCATCGAACATCAATCATCAATCATCAATCATCAATCATCAATCATCAATCATCAATCATCAATCATCAATCATCAATCATCAATCATCAATCATCAATCATCAATCATCAATCATCAATCATCAATCATCAATCATCAATCATCAATCATCAATCATCAATCATCAATCATCAATCATCAATCATCAATCATCAATCATCAATCATCAATCATCAATCATCAATCATCAATCATCAATCATCAATCATCAATCATGAATCATGAATCATGAATCATCAATCATCAATCATCAATCATCAATTATCAATCATCAATCATCAATCATCATTCATCAATCATCGAACATACATCATCAATTATCAATCATCAAGCATCAATCATCAAGCATCAATCATCAATCATCAATCATCAATCATTAATCATCAATCATCAATCATCAACCATCAATCATCGAACATCAATCATCAATCATCAATCATCAATCATCAATCATCAATCATCAATCATCAATCATCAATCATCAATCATCAATCATCAATCATCAATCATCAATCATCAATCATCAATCATCAATCATCAATCATCAATCATCAATCATCAATCATCAATCATCAATCATCAATCATCAATCATCAATCATCAATTATCAATCATCAATCATCAATCATCAATCATCAATCATCAATCATCAATCATCAATCATCAATCATCAATCATCAATCATCAATCATCAATCATCAATCATCAATCATCAATCATCAATCATCAATCATCAATCATCAATCATCAATCATCAATCATCAATCATCAATCATCAATCATCAATCATCAATCATCAATCATTAATCATCAATCATCAATCATCAATCATCAATTATCAATCATCAATCATCAATCATCACTCATCAATCATCAATCATCAATCATCAATCATCAATCATCAATCATCAATCATCAATCATCAATCATCAATCATCAATCATCAATCATCAATCATCAATCATCAATCATCAATCATCAATCATTAATCATTAATCATCAATCATCAATCATCAATCATCAATCATCAATCATCAATCATCAATCATCAATCATCAATCATCAATAATCAATCATCAACCATCAATCATCAATCATCAATCATCGAACATCAATCATCAATCATCAATCATCAATCATCAATCATCAATCGTCAATCATCAATCATCAATAATCAATCATCAATCATTAATCATTAATCATCCATCATCAATCATCAATCATCAATCATCAATCATCAATCATCAATCATCAATCATCAATCATCAATCATCAATCATCAATCATCAATCATCAATCATCAATCATCAATCATCAATCACCAATCATCAATCATCAATCGTCAATCATCAATCATCAATCATCAATCATCAATCATCAATCATTAATCATCAATCATCAATCATCAATCATCAATCATCAATCATCAATCATCAATCATCAATCATCAATCATCAATCATCAATCATCAATCATCAATCATCAATCATCAATCATCAATCATCAATCATCAATCATCAATCATTAATCATCAATCATCAATCATCAATCATCGAACATCAATCATCAATCATCAATCATCAATCATCAATCATCAATCATCAATCATCAATCATCAATCATCAATCATTAATCATCAATCACCAATCATCAATCATCAATCATCAATCATCAATCAGCAATCATCAATCAACAATCATGAATCATGAATCATCAATCATCAATCATGAATCATCAATTATCAATCATCAATCATCAATCATCAATCATCAATCATCATTCATCAATCATCGAACATACATCATCAATCATCAATCATCAAGCATCAATCATCAATCATCAATCATCAATCATCAATCATCAATCATCAATCATCAATCATCAATCATCAATCATCAATCATCAATCATCAATCATCAATCATCAATCATCAACCATCAATCATCGAACATCAATCATAAATCATCAATCATCAATCATCAATCATCAATCATCAATCATCAATCATCAATCATCAATAATCAATCATCAATCATCAATCATCAATCATCAATCATCAATCATCAATCATCAATCATCACTCATCAATCATCAATCATCAATCATCAATCATCAATCATCAATCATCAATCATCAATCATCAATCATCAATCATCAATCATCTATCATCAATCATCAATCATCACTCATCAATCATCAATCATCAATCATCAATCATCAATCATCAATCATCAATCATCAATCATCAATCATCAATCATCAATCATCAATCATCAATCATCAATCATCACTCATCAATAATCAATCATTAATCATTAATCATCAATCATCAATCATCAATCATCAATCATCAATCATCAATCATCAATCATCAATCATCAATCATCAATCATCAATCATCAATCATCAATCATCAACCATCAATCATCAATCATCAATCATCGAACATCAATCATCAATCATCAATCATCAATCATCAATCATCAATCATCAATCATCAATCGCCAATCATCAATCATCAATCATCAATCATCAATCATCAATCATCAATCATCAATCATCAATCATCAATCACCAATCATCAATCATCAATCATCAATCATCAATCAACAATCATCAATCATCAATCATCAATCATCAATCATCAATCATCAATCATCAATCATCAATCATAAATCATCAATCATCAATCATCAATCATCAATCATCAATTATCAATCATCAATAATCGACCATCAATCATAGGTCATCACCTATCAAACATCAATCATCAATCATCAATCATCAATCATCAATCATCAATCATCAATCAACAATCATCAATCATCCATCATCAATCATCAATCATCAATCATCAATCATAAATCATCAATCATCGAACATCAATCATCAATCATCGAACATCAATCATCAAGCATCAATCATCAATCATAAATCATCAATCATCAATCATCAATCATCAATCATCAATCATCAATCATCAATCATCAATCATCAATCATCAATCATCAATCATTAATCATCAATCATCAATCATCGAACATCAATCATCAATCATCAATCATCAATCATCAATCATCACTCATCAATCATCAATCATCAATCATCAATCATTAATAATCAATCATCAATCATCACTCATCAATCATCAATCATCAATCATCAATCATCAATCATCAATCATCAATCATCAATCATCAATCATCAATCATCAATCATCAATCATCAATCATCAATTATCAATCATCAATCATCAATCATCAATCATCAATCATCAATCATCAATCATCAATCATCAATCATCACTCATCAATCATCAATCATCAATCATCAATCATTAATAATCAATCATCAATCATCACTCATCAATCATCAATCATCAATCATCAATCATTAATCATCAATCATCAATCATCAATCATCAATCATTAACCATCAATCATCAATCATCAATCATTAATCATCAATCAGCAATCATCTCTAATCAATCACCAATCATCAATCATCAATCATCAATCATCAATAATCAATCATCAATCATCAATCATCAATCATCAATCATCAATCATCAATCATCAATCATCAATCATCAATCATCAATCACGAATCATCAATCATTAATCATCAATCATCAATCATCAATCATCAATCATCAATCATCAATCATCAATCATCAATCATCAATCATCAATCATCAATCATCAATCATCAATCATCAATCATCAATCATCAATCATCAATCATCAATCATCAATCATGAATCATGAATCATGAATCATCAATCATCAATCATCAATCATCAATTATCAATCATCAATCATCAATCATCAATCATCAATCATCAATCATCAATCATCAATCATCAATCATCAATCATCAATCATCAATCATCAATCATCAATCATCAATCAACAATCATGAATCATGAATCATCAATTATCAATCATCAATCATCAATTATCAATCATCAATCATCAATCATCATTCATCAATCATCGAACATACATCATCAATTATCAATCATCAAGCATCAATCATCAATCATCAATCATCAATCATCAATCATCAATTATCAATCATCAATCATCAATCATCAATCATCAATCATCAATCATTAATCATCAATCATTAACCATCAACCATCAATCATCGAACATCAATCATCAATCATCAATCATCAATCATCAATCATCAATCATCAATCATCAATCATCAATCATCAATCATCAATCATCAATCATCAATCATCAATCATCAATCATCAATCATCAATCATCAATCATCAATCATCAATCATCAATCATCAATCATCAATCATCAATCATCAATCATCAATCATCAATCATCAATCATCAATCATCAATCATCAATCATCAATCATCAATCATCAATCATCAATCATCAATCATCAATCATCAATCATCAATCATCAATCATCAATCATCAATCATCAATCATCAATCATCAATCATCAATCATCAATCATCAATCATCAATCATCACTCATCAATAATCAATCATTAATCATTAATCATCAATCATCAATCATCAATCATCAATCATCAATCATCAATCATCAATCATCAATCATCAATCATCAATCATCAATCATCAATCATCAACCATCAATCATCAATCATCAATCATCGAACATCAATCATCAATCATCAATCATCAATCATCAATCATCAATCGTCAATCATCAATCATCAATCATCAATCATCAATCATTAATCATCAATCATCAATCATCAATCATCAATCATCAATCATCAATCATCAATCATCAATCATCAATCATCAATCATCAATCATCAATCATCAATCATCAATCATCAATCATCAATCATCAATCATCAATCATCAATCATCAATCATCAATCATCAATCATCAATCATCAATCATCAATCACCAATCATCAATCATCAATCGTCAATCATCAATCATCAATCATCAATCATCAATCATCATTCATCAATCATTAATCATCAATCATCAATCATCAATCATCAATCATCAATCATCAATCATCAATCATCAATCATCAATCATCAATCATCAATCATCAATCATCAATCATCAATCATCAATCATCAATCATCAATCATCAATCATCAATCATCAATCATCGAACATCAATCATCAATCATCAATCATCAATCATCAATCATCAATCATCAATCATCAATCATCAATCATCAATCATCAATCATCAATCATCAATCATCAATCATTAATCATCAATCACCAATCATCAATCATCAATCATCAATCATCAATCATCAATCAACAATCATGAATCATGAATCATCAATCATCAATCATGAATCATCAATTATCAATCATCAATCATCAATCATCAATCATCAATCATCATTCATCAATCATCGAACATACATCATCAATCATCAATCATCAAGCATCAATCATCAATCATCAATCATCAATCATCAATCATCAATCATCAATCATCAATCATCAATCATCAATCATTAATCATCAATCATCAATCATTAATCATCAATCATCAATCATCAACCATCAATCATCGAACATCAATCATAAATCATCAATCATCAATCATCAATCATCAATCATCAATCATCAATCATCAATCATCAATAATCAATCATCAATCATCAATCATCAATCATCAATCATCACTCATCAATCATCAATCATCAATCATCAATCATCAATCATCAATCATCAATCATCAATCATCAATCATCAATCATCAATCATCAATCATCACTCATCAATCATCAATCATCAATCATCAATCATCAATCATCAATCATCAATCATCAATCATCAATCATCAATCATCAATCATCAATCATCAATCATCAATCATCACTCATCAATAATCAATCATTGATCATTAATCATCAATCATCAATCATCAATCATCAATCATCAATCATCAATCATCAATCATCAATCATCAATCATCAATCATCAATCATCAACCATCAATCATCAATCATCAATCATCGAACATCAATCATCAATCATCAATCATCAATCATCAATCATCAATCGTCAATCATCAATCATCAATCATCAATCATCAATCATCAATCATCAATCATCAATCACCAATCATCAATCATCAATCATCAATCATCAATCAACAGTCATCAATCATCAATCATCAATCATCAATCATCAATCATCAATCATCAATCATCAATCATCAATCATCAATCATCAATCATCAACCATAAATCATCAATCATCAATCATCAATCATCAATCATCAATCATCAATCATCAATCATCAATCATCAATCATCAATCATCAATCATCAATTATCAATCATCAATCATCAATAATCGACCATCAATCATAGGTCATCACCTATCAAACATCAATCATCAATCATCAATAATCAATCATCAATCATCCATCATCAATCATCAATCATCAATCATCAATCATCAATCATCAATCATCAATCATCAATCATCAATCATCAATCATCAATCATCAATCATCAATCATCAATCATCAATCATCAATCATCAATCATCAATCATCAATCATCAATCATCAATCATCAATCATCAATCATCAATCATCAATCATCAATCATCAATCACGAATCATCAATCATTAATCATCTATCATCAATCATCAATCATCAATCGTCAATCATCAATCATCAATCATCAATCATCAATCATCAATCATCAATCATCAATCATCAATCATCAATCATCAATCATCAATCATCAATCATCAATCATCAATCATCAATCATCAATCATCAATCATCAATCATCAATCATCAATCATCAATCATCAATCATCAATCATCAATCATCACTCATCAATAATCAATCATTAATCATTAATCATCAATCATCAATCATCAATCATCAATCATCAATCATCAATCATCAATCATCAATCATCAATCATCAATCATCAATCATCAATCATCAATCATCAATCATCTATCACCAATCATCAATCATCAATCATCAATTATCAATCATCAATCATCAATAATCAACCATCAATCATCAAACATCAATCATCAATCATCAATCATCAATCATCAATCATGAATCATCAATCATCAATCATCAATCATCAATCATCAATCATCAATCATCAATCATAAATCATCAATCATCAATCATCAATCATCAATCATCAATCATCAATCATCAATCATCAATCATCAATCATCAATCATCAATCATCAATCATCAATCATCAACCATCAATCATCAATCATCAATCATCAATCATCAATCATCAATCATCAATCATCAATCATCACTCATCAATCATCAATCATCAATCATCAATCATCAATCATCAATCATCAATCATCAATCATCAATCATCAATCATCAATCATCAATCATCAATCATCACTCATCAATAATCAATCATTAATCATTAATCATCAATCATCAATCATCAATCATCAATCATCAATCATCAAACATCAATCATGAATCATCAATCATCAATCATCAATCATCAACCATCAATCATCAATCATCAATCATCGAACATCAATCATCAATCATCAATCATCAATCATCAATCGTCAATCATCAATCATCAATCATCAATCATTAATCATCAATCATCAATCATCAATCATCAATCATCAATCATCAATCATCAATCATCAATCATCAATCATCAATCATCAATCATCAATCATCAATCATCAATCATCAATCATCAATCATCAATCATCAATCATCAATCATCAATCATCAATCATCAATCATCAATCATCAATCATCAATCATCAATTATCAATCATCAATCATCAATCGTCATTCATCAATCATCAATCATCAATCATCAATCATTAATCATCAATCATCAATCATCAATCATCAATCATCAATCATCAATCATCAATCATCAATCATCAATCATCAATCATCAATCATCAATCATCAATCATCAATCATCAATCATCAATCATCAATCATCAATCATCAATCATCAATCATTAATCATCAATCATCAATCATCAATCATCGAACATCAATCATCAATCATCAATCATCAATCATCAATCATCAATCATCAATCATCAATCATCAATCATCAATCATCAATCATTAATCATCAATCACCAATCATCAATCATCAATAATCAATCATCAATCATCAATCATCAATCATTAATCATCAATCAACAATCATGAATCATGAATCATCAATCATCAATCATCAATCATCAATTATCAATCATCAATCATCAATCATCAATCATCAATCATCAATCATCATTCATCAATCATCGAACATACATCATCAATCATCAATCATCAAGCATCAATCATCAATCATCAATCATCAATCATCAATCATCAATCATCAATCATCAATCATCAATCATCAATCATCAATCATCAATCATTAATCATCAATCATCAATCATCAACCATCAATCATCGAACATCAATCATCAATCATCAATCATCAATCATCAATCATCAATCATCAATCATCAATCATCAATAATCAATCATCAATCATCAATCATCAATCATCAATCATCAATCATCAATCATCAATCATCACTCATCAATCATCAATCATCAATCATCAATCATCAATCATCAATCATCAATCATCAATCATCAATCATCAATCATCAATCATCACTCATCAATCATCAATCATCAATCATCAATCATCAATCATCAATCATCAATCATCAATCATCAATCATCAATCATCAATAATCAATCATCACTCATCAATAATCAATCATTAATCATTAATCATCAATCATCAATCATCAATCATCAATCATCAATCATCAATCATCAATCATCAATCATCAATCATCAATCATCAATCATCAATCATCAATTATCAATCATCAATCATCAATCATTAATCATGAATCATCAATCATCAATCATCAATCATCAATCATCAATCGTCAATCATCAATCATCAATCATCAATCTTCAATCATCAATCATCAATCATCAATCATTAATCATCAATCATCAATCATAAATCATCAATCATCAATCATCAATCATCAATCATCAATCATCAATCATCAATCATCAATCATCAATCATCAATCATCAATCATCAATCATCAATCATCAATCATCAATCATCAATCATCAATCATCAATTATCAATCATCAATCATCAATCATCAATCATCAATCATCAATCATCAATCATCAATCACCAATCATCAATCATCATTCATCAATCATCAATCAACAATCATCAATCATCAATCATCAATCATCAATCATCAATCATCAATCATCAATCATCAATCATCAATCATCAATCATAAATCATCAATCATCAATCATCAATCATCAATCATCAATTATCAATTATCAATCATCAATCATCAATAATCGACCATCAATCATAGGTCATCACCTATCAAACATCAATCATCAATCATCAATCATCAATAATCAATCATCAATCATCCATCATCAATCATCAATCATCAATCATCAATCATCAATCATCAATCATAAATAATCAATCTGCTATCATCAATCATCAATCATCTATCATCACTCAACAATCAATAATCATCAATCACCAATCACCAATCATCAATCATCAATCATCAATCATCAATCATCAATCATCAATCATCAATCATCAATCATCAATCATCAATCATCAATCATCAATCATAAATAATCAATCTGCTATCATCAATCATCAATCATCAATCATCACTCAACAATCATTAATCATCAATCACCAATCATCAATCATCAATCATCAATCATCAATCATCAATCATCAATCATCAATCATCAATCATCAATCATCAATCATCAATCATCAATCATCAATCATCAATCATCAATCATCAATCATCAATCATCAATCATCAATCATCAATCATCAATCATCAATCATCAATCATCAATTATCAATCATCTATCATCACTCAACAATCATCAATCTTCTATCATCAATCATCAATCATCAATTATCAATCATCAATAATCAATCATCAATCATGAATCATCACCCAACAATCATTAATCATCAATTGGCAATCATCAATCATCAATCTTAAATTATCAATCACCAACTATCAATCATCAATCATCAATCATCAACCATCAATCGTAGGTCGTCAACCATCAAACATCAATCATCAATCATCGATCATCACTCATTAATCAGTCATCAATCATCAATAATCAATAATCAATCATCAATCATCAGTCATCAATCATTCATGAATTATCAATCATCAATTATCACTCATCAATCATCAATCATCAATCATCAATCATCAATCATCAATCATCAATCATCAATCATCAAACATCAATCATCAATCATCAATCATCAATCATCAATCATCAATCATCAATCATCAATCATCAATCATCAATCATCAATCATCAATCATCAATCATCAATCATCAATCATCAATCATCAATCATAAATCATCAATCATCAATCATCAATCATCAAACATCAATCATCAATCATCTATCATCAATCATCAATCATCCATCATCAATCATCAATCATCAATCATCAATCATCAATCATCAATCATCAATAATCAATCATCAATCATCAATCATCAATCATCAATCATCAATCCTAAATGATCAATCTGCTATCATCAATCATCGATCATATATCATCACCCAACCATCATTAATCATCAATCACGTATCATCAGTCATCAATCATCAATCATCATTCATCAATCGTCAATCATCAATTATCAAGCATCAATCATCAATAATAAATCATCAATCATCAATCATCAATCATCGAGTATCAATCATCAATCATCAATCGTCAATCATCAATCATCAGTCATCAATCATCAATCATTAATCGTCAATAATCAATCATCTATTATCATTCATCTATCATCACTCAACAATCATTAATCATCAATTGGCAATCAGAAATCATCAATCATCGATCATCTATCATTAATCATCAATCATCAATAATCAATCATCAATCATCAATCATCAATCATCAATCATCAATCATCAATCATCAATCATCAATCATCAATCATCAATCATCAATCATCAATCATCAATCATCAATCATCAATCATCAATCATCAATCATCAATCATCAATCATCAATCATCAATCATCAATCATCAATCATCAATCATCAATCATCAATCATCAATCATCAATCATCAACCATCAATCATCAATCATCAATCATCGAACATCAATCATCAATCATCAATCATCAATCATCAATCGTCAATCATCAATCATCAATCATCAATCATCAATCATCAATCATCAATCATCAATCATTAATCATCAATCATCAATCATCAATCATCGAAAATCAATCATCGAACATCCATCATCAATCATCAATCATCAATCATCAATCATCAATCATCAATCATCAATCATCAATCATCAATCATCAATCATCAATCATCAATCATCAATCATTAATCATCAATCACCAATCATCAATCATCAATCATCAATCAACAATCATCAATCAACAATCATCAATCATCAATCATCAATCTTAAATCATCAATCATCAATCATCAATCATCAATCATCAATCATCAATCATCAATCATCAATCATCAATCATCAATCATCAATCATCAATTATCAATCATCAATCATCAATAATCGACCATCAATCATAGGTCATCACCTATCAAATATCAATCATCAATCATCAATAATCAATCATCAATCATCCATCATCAATCATCAATCATCAATCATCAATCAGCAGTCATCAATCATCAATCACCAATCATCAATCATCAATCATCAATCATCATTCATCAATTATCGATCATCAATTATAACTCATCAATCATCAATCATCAATCATCAATCATCAATTATCAATCATCAATCATCAATCATCAATCATCAATCATCAATCATCAATCATCAATCATCAATCATCATTCATCAATCATCAATCATCAATCATCAATTATCAATCATCAATCATCAATAATCGACCATCAATCATAGGTCATCAACTATCAAACATCAATCATCAATCATCAATCATCAATCATCAATCATGAATCATCAATCATCAATCATAAATAATCAATCTGCTATCATCAATCATCTATTATCACTCAACAATCATTAATCATCAATCACCAATCATCAATCATCAATCATCAATCATCAATCATCAATCATCAATCATCAATCATCAATCATAAATCAGCAATCATCATTCATCAATTATCAATCATCAATTATAACTCATCAATCATCAATCATCAATCATCAATCATCAATCATGAATCATCAATCATCAATCATCAATCATCAATCATCAATCATCAATCATGAATCATCAATCATCAATCATCAATCATCAATCATCAATAATGAATCATCAAACATCAATCATCAATCATCAATCATCAATCATCAATCATCAATCATCAATCATAAATCATCACCCATCAATCATCAATCATCAATCATCAATCATCAATCATCAATCATCAATTATCAATCATCTATCATCACTCAACAATCATTAATCATCAATTGGCAATCATAAATCATCAATCATCGATCATCAATCATTAATCATCAATCATCAATCATCAATCATCAATAATCAATAATCAACCATCAATCATCAATCATCAATCATCAATCATCATTCATCAATTATCAGTCATTAATTATAACTCATCAATCATCAATCATCATTCATCAATCATCAGTCATCAATCATCAATCATCAATCATCAATCATCAATCATCAATCATCAATCATCAATCATCAATCATCAATCATCAATCATTAATCATCAATCATCAATCATCAATTATCAATCATCTATCATCAATCATCAATCATCAATCATCTATCATCAATCATCAATCATCAATCATCAATCATCAATCATCAATCATCAATCATCAATCATCAATCATCAATCATCAATCATGAATCATCAATCATCAATCATCAATCATCAATATTCAATCTGCTATCATCAATCATCAATCATCAAACGTCAAACATCAATCATCAATCATCAATCATCAATCATCAATCATCAATCATCAATCATCAATCATCAATCATCAATCATCAATCATCGATCATCAATCATCAATTATCAGTCATCAGTCATCAATCATCAATCATCAATCATCAATCATCAATCATCAATCATCAATAATCAATCATCAATCATCAATCATCAATCATCAATCATCAATCATCAATAATGAATCATCAAACATCAATCATCAATCATCAATCATCAATCATTAATCATGAATCATGAATCATCAATCATTAATCATGAATCATGAATCATCAATCATCAATCATCAATCATCAATCATCAATCATCAATCATCAATCATCAATCATCAATCATCAATCATCAATCATCAATCATCAATCATTAATCATCAATCATCAATCATCAACCATCAATCATTGAACATCAATCATCAATCATCAATCATCAATCATGAATCATCAATCATCAATCATCAATCATCAATCATCAATTATCAGTCATCAGTCATCAATCATCAATCATCAATCATCAATCATCAATCATCAATCATCAATCATCAATCATCAATCATAAATCATCAATCATTAATCATCAATCATCAATCATCAATCATCAATCATCAATCATCAATCATCAATCATCAATCATCAATCATCAATCATCAATCATCAATCATCAATCATCAATCATCAATCATCAATCATCAATCATCAATCATCAATCATTAATCATCAATCACCAATCATCAATCATCAATCATCAATCATCAATCATCAATCATCAATCAACAATCATGAATCATGAATCATCAATCATCAATCATGAATCATCAATTATCAATCATCAATCATCAATCATCAATCATCAATCATCATTCATCAATCATCGAACATACATCATCAATCATCAATCATCAAGCATCAATCATCAATCATCAATCATCAATCATCAATCATCAATCATCAATCATTAATCATCAATCATCAATCATCAACCATCAATCATCGAACATCAATCATAAATCATCAATCATCAATCATCAATCATCAATCATCAATCATCAATCATCAATCATCAATCATCAATCATCAATCATCAATCATCAATAATCAATCATCAATCATCAATCATCAATCATCAATCATCAATCATCACTCATCAATCATCAATCATCAATCATCAATCATCAATCATCAATCATCAATCATCAATCATCAATCATCAATCATCAATCATCAATCATCAATCATCAATCATCACTCATCAATCATCAATCATCAATCATCAATCATCAATCATCAATCATCAATCATCAATCATCAATCATCAATCATCAATCATCAATCATCAATCATCAATCATCACTCATCAATAATCAATCATTAATCATTAATCATCAATCATCAATCATCAATCATCAATCATCAATCATCAATCATCAATCATCAATCATCAATCATCAATCATCAATCATCAACCATCAATCATCAATCATCAATCATCGAACATCAATCATCAATCTTCAATCATCAATCATCAATCATCAATCGTCAATCATCAATCATCAATCATCAATCATCAATCATCAATCATCAATCATCAATCATCAATCATCAATCACCAATCATCAATCATCAATCATCAATCATCAATCAACAGTCATCAATCATCAATCATCAATCATCAATCATCAATCATCAATCATCAATCATCAATCATCAACCATAAATCATCAATCATCAATCATCAATCATCAATCATCAATCATCAATCATCAATCATCAATCATCAATCATCAATCATCAATCATCAATTATCAATCATCAATAATCGACCATCAATCATAGGTCATCACCTATCAAACATCAATCATCAATCATCAATAATCAATCATCAATCATCAATCATCAATCATCAATCATCAATCATCAATCATCAATCATCAATCATCAATCATCAACCATCAATCATCAATCATCAATCATCAATCATCAATCATCAATCATCAATCATCACTCATCAATCATCAATCATCAATCATCAATCATCAATCATCAATCATCAATCATCAATCATCAATCATCAATCATCAATCATCAATCATCACTCATCAATAATCAATCATTAATCATTAATCATCAATCATCAATCATCAATCATCAATCATCAATCATCAATCATCAATCATCAATCATCAAACATCAATCATGAATCATCAATCATCAATCATCAATCATCAACCATCAATCATCAATCATCAATCATCGAACATCAATCATCAATCATCAATCATCAATCATCAATCGTCAATCATCAATCATCAATCATCAATCATTAATCATCAATCATCAATCATCAATCATCAATCATCAATCATCAATCATCAATCATCAATCATCAATCATCAATCATCAATCATCAATCATCAATCATCAATCATCAATCATCAATCATCAATCATCAATCATCAATCATCAATCATCAATCATCAATCATCAATCATCAATCATCAATCATCAATCATCAATCATCAATCATCAATCATCAATCATCAATCATCAATCATCAATCATCAATTATCAATCATCAATCATCAATCGTCATTCATCAATCATCAATCATCAATCATCAATCATTAATCATCAATCATCAATCATCAATCATCAATCATCAATCATCAATCATCAATCATCAATCATCAATCATCAATCATCAATCATCAATCATCAATCATCAATCATCAATCATCAATCATCAATCATTAATCATCAATCATCAATCATCAATCATCGAACATCAATCATCAATCATCAATCATCAATCATCAATCATCAATCATCAATCATCAATCATCAATCATCAATCATCAATCATCAATCATCAATCATTAATCATCAATCACCAATCATCAATCATCAATAATCAATCATCAATCATCAATCATCAATCATCAATCAACAATCATGAATCATGAATCATGAATCATCAATCATCAATCATCAATTATCAATCATCAATCATCAATCATCAATCATCAATCATCAATCATCATTCATCAATCATCGAACATACATCATCAATCATCAATCATCAAGCATCAATCATCAATCATCAATCATCAATCATCAATCATCAATCATCAATCATCAATCATCAATCATTAATCATCAATCATCAATGATCAACCATCAATCATCGAACATCAATCATCAATCATCAATCATCAATCATCAATCATCAATCATCAATCATCAATCATCAATAATCAATCATCAATCATCAATCATCAATCATCAATCATCACTCATCAATCATCAATCATCAATCATCAATCATCAATCATCAATCATCAATCATCAATCATCAATCATCAATCATCAATCATCACTCATCAATCATCAATCATCAATCATCAATCATCAATCATCAATCATCAATCATCAATCATCAATCATCAATCATCACTCATCAATAATCAATCATTAATCAATAATCATCAATCATCAATCATCAATCATCAATCATCAATCATCAATCATCAATCATCAATCATCAATCATCAATTATCAATCATCAATCATCAATCATTAATCATGAATCATCAATCATCAATCATCAATCATCAATCATCAATCGTCAATCATCAATCATCAATCATCAATCTTCAATCATCAATCATCAATCATCAATCATTAATCATCAATCATCAATCATAAATCATCAATCATCAATCATCAATCATCAATCATCAATCATCAATCATCAATCATCAATCATCAATCATCAATCATCAATCATCAATCATCAATCATCAATCATCAATCATCAATCATCAATCATCAATTATCAATCATCAATCATCAATCATCAATCATCAATCATCAATCATCAATCATCAATCACCAATCATCAATCATCAATCATCAATCATCAATCAACAATCATCAATCATCAATCATCAATCATCAATCATCAATCATCAATCATCAATCATCAATCATCAATCATCAATCATAAATCATCAATCATCAATCATCAATCATCAATCATCAATTATCAATCATCAATCATCAATAATCGACCATCAATCATAGGTCATCACCTATCAAACATCAATCATCAATCATCAATAATCAATCATCAATCATCCATCATCAATCATCAATCATCAATCATCAATCATCAATCATCAATCATCAATCATCAATCATAAATAATCAATCTGCTATCATCAATCATCAATCATCTATCATCACTCAACAATCAATAATCATCAATCACCAATCATCAATCATCAATCATCAATCATCAATCATCAATCATCAATCATCAATCATCAATCATCAATCATCAATCATCAATCATCAATCATCAATCATAAATAATCAATCTGCTATCATCAATCATCAATCATCAATCATCACTCAACAATCATTAATCATCAATCACCAATCATCAATCATCAATCATCAATCATCAATCATCAATCATCAATCATCAATCATCAATCATCAATCATCAATCATCAATCATCAATCATCAATCATCAATCATCAATCATCAATCATCAATCATCAATCATCAATCATCAATCATCAATCATCAATCATCAATCATCAATCATCAATTATCAATCATCTATCATCACTCAACAATCATCAATCTTCTATCATCAATCATCAATCATCAATTATCAATCATCAATAATCAATCATCAATCATCAATCATCACCCAACAATCATTAATCATCAATTGGCAATCATCAATCATCAATCTTAAATTATCAATCATCAACTATCAATCATCAATCATCAATCATCAACCATCAATCGTAGGTCGTCAACCATCAAACATCAATCATCAATCATCGATCATCACTCATTAATCAGTCATCAATCATCAATAATCAATAATCAATCATCAATCATCAGTCATCAATCATTCATGAATTATCAATCATCAATTATCACTCATCAATCATCAATCATCAATCATCAATCATCAATCATCAATCATCAATCATCAATCATCAATCATCAATCATCAATCATCAAACATCAATCATCAATCATCAATCATCAATCATCAATCATCAATCATCAATCATCAATCATCAATCATCAATCATCAATCATCAATCATAAATCATCAATCATCAATCATCAATCATCAAACATCAATCATCAATCATCTATCATCAATCATCAATCATCCATCATCAATCATCAATCATCAATCATCAATCATCAATCATCAATCATCAATCATCAATCATCAATCATCAATCATCAATAATCAATCATCAATCATCAATCATCAATCATCAATCCTAAATGATCAATCTGCTATCATCAATCATCTATCATATATCATCACCCAACCATCATTAATCATCAATCACGTATCATCAGTCATCAATCATCAATCATCATTAATCAATCGTCAATCATCAATTATCAAGCATCAGTCATCAATAATAAATCATCAATCATCAATCATCAATCATCGAGTATCAATCATCAATCATCAATCGTCAATCATCAATCATCAGTCATCAATCATCAATCATTAATCGTCAATAATCAATCATCTATTATCAATCATCTATCATCACTCAACAATCATTAATCATCAATTGGCAATCAGAAATCATCAATCATCGATCATCTATCATTAATCATCAATCATCAATCATCAATAATCAATCATCAATCATCAATCATCAATCATCAATCATCAATCATCAATCATCAATCATCAATCATCAATCATCAATCATCAATCATCAATCATCAATCATCAATCATCAATCATCAATCATCAATCATCAATCATCAATCATCAATCATCAACCATCAATCATCAATCATCAGTCATCGAACATCAATCATCAATCATCAATCATCAATCATCAATCATCAATCGTCAATCATCAATCATCAATCATCAATCATCAATCATCAATCATTAATCATCAATCATCGAAAATCAATCATCGAACATCCATCATCAATCATCAATAATCAATCATCAATCATCAATCATCAATCATCAATCATCAATCATCAATCATTAATCATCAATCACCAATCATCAATCATCAATCATCAATCAACAATCATCAATCAACAATCATCAATCATCAATCATCAATCTTAAATCATCAATCATCAATCATCAATCATCAATCATCAATCATCAATCATCAATCATCAATTATCAATCATCAATCATCAATAATCGACCATCAATCATCAATCACCTATCAAATATCAATCATCAATCATCAATAATCAATCATCAATCATCCATCATCAATCATCAATCATCAATCAGCAGTCATCAATCATCAATCATCAATCATCAATCATCAATCATCAATCATCAATCATCATTCATCAATTATCGATCATCAATTATAACTCATCAATCATCAATCATCAATCATCAATCATCAATTATCAATCATCAATCATCAATCATCAATCATCAATCATCAATCATCAATCATCAATCATCAATCATCATTCATCAATCATCAATCATCAATCATCAATTATCAATCATCAATCATCAATAATCGACCATCAATCATAGGTCATCAACTATCAAACATCAATCATCAATCATCAATCATCAATCATCAATCATGAATCATCAATCATCAATCATAAATAATCAATCTGCTATCATCAATCATCTATTATCACTCAACAATCATTAATCATCAATCACCAATCATCAATCATCAATCATCAATCATCAATCATCAATCATCAATCATCAATCATCAATCATCAATCATCAATCATCAATCATAAATCAGCAATCATCATTCATCAATTATCAATCATCAATTATAACTCATCAATCATCAATCATCAATCATCAATCATCAATCATGAATCATCAATCATCAATCATCAATCATCAATCATCAATCATGAATCATCAATCATCAATCATCAATCATCAATCATCAATCATCAATAATGAATCATCAAACATCAATCATCAATCATCAATCATCAATCATCAATCATCAATCATCAATCATCAATCATCAATCATCAATCATCAATCATCAATCATCAATCATAAATCATCACCCATCAATCATCAATCATCAATCATCAATCATCAATCATCAATTATCAATCATCTATCATCACTCAACAATCATTAATCATCAATTGGCAATCATAAATCATCAATCATCGATCATCAATCATTAATCATCAATCATCAATCATCAATAATCAATAATCAACCATCAATCATCAATCATCAATCATCAATCATCATTCATCAATTATCAGTCATTAATTATACATCATCAATCATCAATCATCATTCATCAATCATCAGTCATCAATCATCAATCATCAATCATCAATCATCAATCATCAATCATCAATCATCAATCATCAATCATCAATCATTAATCATCAATCATCAATCATCAATTATCAATCATCTATCATCAATCATCAATCATCAATCATCAATCATCAATCATCAATCATCAATCATCAATCATCAATCATCAATCATCAATCATCAATCATCAATCATCAATCATGAATCATCAATCATCAATCATCAATCATCAATCATCAATATTCAATCTGCTATCATCAATCATCAATCATCAAACGTCAAACATCAATCATCAATCATCAATCATCAATCATCAATCATCAATCATCAATCATCAATCATCAATCATCAATCATCAATCATCAATCATCAATCATCAATCATCAATCATCGATCATCAATCATCAATTATCAGTCATCAGTCATCAATCATCAATCATCAATCATCAATCATCAATCATCAATCATCAATCATCAATAATCAATCATCAATCATCAATCATCAATCATCAATCATCAATCATCAATCATCAATCATCAATCATCAATAATGAATCATCAAACATCAATCATCAATCATCAATCATCAATCATTAATCATGAATCATGAATCATCAATCATTAATCATGAATCATGAATCATCAATCATCAATCATCAATCATCAATCATCAATCATCAATCATCAATCATCAATCATCAATCATCAATCATCAATCATCAATCATTAATCATCAATCATCAATCATCAACCATCAATCATTGAACATCAATCATCAATCATCAATCATGAATCATCAATCATCAATCATCAATCATCAATCATCAATTATCAGTCATCAGTCATCAATCATCAATCATCAATCATCAATCATCAATCATCAATCATCAATAATCAATCATAAATCATCAATCATCAATCATCAATCATCAATCATCAATCATCAATCATCAATCATCAATCATCAATCATCAATCATCAATCATCAATCATCAATCATCAATCATCAATCATCAATCATCAATCATCAATCATCAATCATCAATCATTAATCATCAATCATCAATCATCAATCATCAATCATCAATTATCAGTCATCAGTCATCAATCATCAATCATCAATCATCAATCATCAATCATCAATCATCAATAATCAATCATCAATCATTAATCATCAATCATCAATCATTAATCATCAATCATCAATCATCAATCATCAATCATCAATCATCATTCATCAATCATCGAACATCAATCATCAATCATCAATCATCAAGCATCAATCAGTAATCATCAATCATCAATCATCAATAATCAATAATCAATCATCAATCATCAATCATCAATCATCAATCATCAATCATCAATCATCAATCATCAATCATCAATCATCAATCATCAATCATCAATCATTAATCATCAATCATCAATCATCAGTCATCAATCATCAATCATTAATCATCAATCATCGAACATCAATCATCAATCATCGATCATCAATCATCAATAATCAATCATCAATCATCAATCATCAATCATCAATCATCAATCATCAATCATCAATCATTAATCATTAATCATCAATCATCAATCATCAATCATCAATCATCATTCATCAATCATCGAACATCAATCATCAATCATCAATCATCAAGCATCAATCATCAATCATCAATCATCAATCATCAATCATCAATCATCAATCATCAATCATCAATCATCAATCATCAATCATCAATCATCAATCATCAATCATCAATCATCAATCATCAATCATCAATCATCAATCATCAATCATCAATCATCAATCATCAATCATCAATCATCAATCATTAATCATCAATCATCAATCATCAATCATCAATTATCAGTCATCAGTCATCAATCATCAATCATCAATCATCAATCATCAATCATCAATAATCAATCATCAATTATCAATCATCTATCATCACCCAACAATCATTAATCAACAATTGGCAATTATAAATCATCAATCATCGATCATCAATCAGTAATCATCAATCATCAATCATCAATAATCAATAATCAATCATCAATCATCAATAATCAATCATGATTCATCAATCATCAATCATCAATCATAAATCATCAATCATCAATCATCAATCATCAATCATCAATCATCAGTCATCAATCATCAATCATTAATCATCAATCATCGAACATCAATCATCAATCATCGATCATCAATCATCAATCATCAATAATCAATCATCAATCATCAATCATCAATCATCAATAATCAATCATCAATCATCAATCATTAATCATCAATCATCAATCATCAATCATCAATCAACAATCATCATTCATCAATCATCGAACATCAATCATCAATCATCAAGCATCAATCATCAATCATCAATCATCAATCATCAATCATCAATCATCAATCATCAATCATCAATCATCAATCATCAATCATCAATCATCAATCATCAATCATTAATCATCAATCATCAATCATCAACCATCAATCATTGAACATCAATCATCAATCATCAACCATCAATCATCAATCATCAATCATCAATCATCAATCATCAATCATCAATCATAAATCATCAATCATCAATCATCAATCATCAATCATCAATCATCAATCATCAATCATCAATCATAAATCAGCAATCATCATTCATCAATTATCAATCATCAATTATAACTCATCAATCATCAATCATCAATCATGAATCATCAATCATCAATCATCAATCATCAATCATCAATCATCAATCATCAATCATCAATCATCAATCATCAATCATCAATAATGAATCATCAAGCATCAATCATCAATCATCAATCATTAATCATGAATCATGAATCATGAATCATCAATCATCAATCATCAATCATGAATCATCAATCATCAATCATCAATCATCAATCATCAATCATCAATCATCAATCATCAATCATCAATCATCAATCATCAATTATGAATCATCTATCATCACTCAACAATCATTAATCATCAATTGGCAACCATCAATCATCAATCATCAATCATCAATCATCATTCATCAATTATCAGTCATTAATTATAACTCATCAATCATCAATCAGCATTCATCAATCATCAATCATCAATCATCAATCATCAATCATCAATCATCAATCATCAATCATCAATCATCAATCATCAATCATCAATCATCAATCATCAATCATCAATCATCAATCATCAATCATCAATCATCAATCATCAATCATCAATCATCAATCATTAATCATCAATCATCAATCATCAATCATCAATCATCAATCATCAATAATGAATCATCAAACATCAATCATCAATCATCAATCATCAATCATCAATCATCAATCATCAATCATCAATCATCAATCATCAATCATGAATCATCAATCATGAATCATCAATCATCAATCATCAATATTCAATCTGCTATCAACAATCATCAATCATCAAACGTCAATCATCAATCACCAACCAGCAATCTCCAATCACCAGCCATAAATCAGCAATCATCAATCATCAATCATCAATCATCAATCATCAATCATCAATCATCAATCATCAATCATCAATCATCAATCATCAATCATCAATCATCAATTATCAGTCATCAGTCATCAATCATCAATCATCAATCATCAATCATCAATAATCAATCATCAATTATCAATCATCTATCATCACTCAACAATCATTAATCAACAATTGGCAATCATAAATCATCAATCATCGATCATCAATCAGTAATCATCAATCATCAATCATCAATAATCAATCATCAATCATCAATCATGAATCATCAATCATCAGTCATCAATCATTAATCATCAATCATCAATCATCAATCATCAATCATCAATCATCAATCATCTGTCATCAATCATCAATCATTAATCATCAATCATCGAACATCAATCATCAATCATCGATCATCAATCATCAATCATCAATCATCAATAATCAATCATAAATCATCAATCATCAATCATCAATCATCAATCATCAATCATCAATCATCAATCATCAATCATCAATCATTAATCATCAATCATCAATCATCAATCATCAATCATCAATCATCCTTCATCAATCATCGAACATCAATCATCAATCATCAATCATCAAGCATCAATCATCAATCATCAATCATCAATCATCAATCATCAATCATCAATCATCAATCATCAATCATCAATCATCAATCATCAATCATCAATCATCAATCATCAATCATCAATCATCAATCATCAATCATCAATCATCAATCATCAATCATCAATCATCAATCATCAGTCATCAATCATTAATCATCAATCATCAATCATCAACCATCAATCATTGAACATCAATCATCAATCATCAATCATCAATCATCAATCATCAATCATCAATCATCAATCATCAATCATCAATCATCAATCATCACTCATCAAACATCAATCATCAATCATCAATCATCAATCATCAATCATCAATCATCATCATCAATCATCAATCATCAAACATCAATCATCAATCATCAATCATTAATCATCAATCATCAATCATCAATCATCAATCATCAATCATCAATCATCAATCATCAATCATCAATCATCAATCATCAATCATCAATCATCAATCATCAATCATCAATCATTAATAATTAATCATCAATATTAATCATTAATCATCAATCATCAATCATCAATCATAAATCATCAATCATCAATCATCAATCATCAATCATCAATCATCAATCATCAATCATCAATCATCAATCATCAATCATCACTCATCAAACATCAATCATCAATCATCAATCATCAATCATCAATCATCAATCATCAATCATCAATCATCAATCATCAAACATCAATCATCAATCATCAATCATTAATCATCAATCATCAATCATCAATCATCAATCATCAATCATCAATCATCAATCATCAATCATCAATCATCAATCATCAATCATCAATCATCAATCATCAATCATCAATCATCAATCATCAATCATCAATCATTAATAATTAATCATCAATATTAATCATTAATCATCATCATCAATCATCAATCATCAATCATAAATCATCAATCATCGATCATCAATCATTAATCATCAATCAGCAATCATCAATCATCAATAATCAATAATCAATAATCAATAATCAATAATCAATAATCAATAATCAATAATCAATAATCAATAATCAATAATCAATAATCAATAATCAATAATCAATAATCAATAATCAATCATCAATCATCAATCATCCTTCATCAATCATCGAACATCAATCATCAATCATCAAGCATCAATCATCAATCATCAATCATCAATCATCAATCATCAATCATCAATCATCAATCATCAATCATCAACCATCAATCATCAGTCATCAATCATTAATCATCAATCATCAATCATCAATCATCAATCATCAATCATCAATCATCAATCATCAATCATCAATCATCAATCATCAATCATCAATCATCAATCATCAATCATCAATCATCAATCATCAATCATCAATCATCAATCATCAATCATCAGTCATCAATCATTAATCATCAATCATCAATCATCAACCATCAATCATTGAACATCAATCATCAATCATCAATCATCAATCATCAATCATCAATCATCAATCATCAATCATCAATCATCAATCATCAATCATCACTCATCAAACATCAATCATCAATCATCAATCATCAATCATCAATCATCAATCATCAATCATCAATCATCAATCATCAAACATCAATCATCAATCATCAATCATTAATCATCAATCATCAATCATCAATCATCAATCATCAATCATCAATCATCAATCATCAATCATCAATCATCAATCATCAATCATCAATCATCAATCATTAATAATTAATCATCAATATTAATCATTAATCATCAATCATCAATCATCAATCGATAAATCATCAATCATCAATCATCAATCATCAATCATCAATCATCAATCATCAATCATCAATCATCAATCATCAATCATCAATCATCAATCATCAATCATCAATCATCAATCATCAATCATCAATCATCAATCATCAATCATCAATCATCAATCATCAATCATCAATCATCAATCATCACTCATCAATCATCAATCATTAATCATCAATCATCAATCATCAATCACCAATCATCAATCATCAATCATCAGTCATCAATCATTAATCATCAATCATCAATCATCAACCATCAATCATTGAACATCAATCATCAATCATCAATCATCAATCATCAATCATCAATCATCAATCATCAATCATCAATCATCAATCATCAATCATCAATCATCAATCATCAATCATCAATCATCAATCATCAATCATCAATCATCAATCCTCAATCATCAATCATCAATCATCAATCATCAATCATCAATCATATCATCATCAATCATCCATCATCAATCATCAATCATCAATCATCAATCATCAATCATCACTCATCAAACATCAATCATCAATCATCAATCATCAATCATCAATCATCAATCATCAATCATCAATCATCAATCATCAAACATCAATCATCAATCATCAATCATTAATCATCAATCATTAATCATCAATCATCAATCATCAGTCATCAATCATTAATCATCAATCATCAATCATCAACCATCAATCATTGAACATCACTCATCAATCATCAATCATCAATCATCAATCATCAATCATCAATCATCAATCATCAATCATCAATCATCAATCATCAATCATCAATCATCAATCATCAATCATCAATCATCAATCATCAATCATCAATCATCAATCATCAATCATCAATCATCAATCATCAATCATCAATCATCAATCATCAATCATCAATCATCAATCATCAATCATCACTCATCAAACATCGATCATCAATCATCAATCATCAATCATCAATCATCAATCATCAATCTTAAATCATCAATCATCAATCATCAATAATCAATCATTAAATATCAATCATCTATCATCACCCAACAATCATTAATCAACACTTGGCAATCATCAATCATCAATCATCAATTATCAATCATCAATCATCAATCATCAATCATCAATCATCAATCATCAATCATCAAACATCAATCATCAATCATCAATCATTAATCATCAATCATTAATCATCAATCATCAATCATCAGTCATCAATCATTAATCATCAATCATCAATCATCAACCATCAATCATTGAACATCACTCATCAATCATCAATCATCAATCATCAATCATCAATCATCAATCATCAATCATCAATCATCAATCATCAATCATCAATCATCAATCATCAATCATCAATCATCAATCATCAATCATCAATCATCAATCATCAATCATCAATCATCAATCATCAATCATCAATCATCAATCATCAATCATCAATCATCAATCATCAATCATCAATCATCAATCATCAATCATCAATCATCACTCATCAAACATCGATCATCAATCATCAATCATCAATCATCAATCATCAATCATCAATCTTAAATCATCAATCATCAATCATCAATAATCAATCATTAAATATCAATCATCTATCATCACCCAACAATCATTAATCAACACTTGGCAATCATCAATCATCAATCATCAATCATCAATCATTAATCATCAATCATCAATCATCAATCATCAATCACCAATCATCATTCATCAATCATCGAACATCAATCATCAATCATCAAGCATCAATCATCAATATCAATCATCAATCATCAATCATCAATCATTAAATATCAATCATCAATCATCAATCATCAATCATCAATCATCAATCATCAATCATCAATCATCAATCATCAATCATCAATCATCTATCATCCATCATCAATCATCAATCATCAATCATCAATCATCAATCATCACTCATCAAACATCAATCATCAATCATCAATCATCAATCATCAATCATCAATCATCAATCATCAATCATCAATCATCAAACATCAATCATCAATCATCAATCATTAATCATCAATCATTAATCATCAATCATCAATCATCAGTCATCAATCATTAATCATCAATCATCAATCATCAACCATCAATCATTGAACATCACTCATCAATCATCAATCATCAATCATCAATCATCAATCATCAATCATCAATCATCAATCATCAATCATCAATCATCAATCATCAATCATCAATCATCAATCATCAATCATCAATCATCAAACATCAATCATCAATCATCAATCATTAATCATCAATCATTAATCATCAATCATCAATCATCAGTCATCAATCATTAATCATCAATCATCAATCATCAACCATCAATCATTGAACATCACTCATCAATCATCAATCATCAATCATCAAACATGAATCATCAATCATCAATCATTAATCATCAATCATCAATCATCAATCATCAATCATCAATCATCAATCATCAATCATCAATCATCAATCATCACTCATCAAACATCAATCATCAATCATCAATCATCAATCATCAATCATCAATCATCAATCATCAATCATCAAACATCAATCATCAATCATCAATCATTAATCATCAATCATCAATCATCAATCATCAATCATCAATCATCAATCATCAATCATCAATCATCAATCATCAATCATCAATCATTAATCATTAATCATCAATCATCAATCATCAATCATCAATCATCAATCATCAATCATCAATCATCAGTCATCAATCATCAATCATCAATCATCAATCATATATCATCAATAATCAATCATTAAATATCAATCATCTATCATCACCCAACAATCATTAATCAACACTTGGCAATCATAAATCATCAATCATCAATCATCAATCATCGATCATCAATCATTAATCATCAATCATCAATCATCAATCATCAATCATCAACCATCAATCATCAATCATCAATCATCAATCATTAATCCTTAATCATCAATCATCAATCATCAATCATCAATCATCAATCATCAATCATCAATCATCAATCATCAGTCATCAATCATCAATCTTAAATCATCAATCATCAATCATCAATAATCAATCATTAAATATCAATCATCTATCATCACCCAACAATCATTAATCAACACTTGGCAATCATCAATCATCAATCATCAATCATCAATCATTAATCATCAATCATCAATCATCAATCATCAATCACCAATCATCATTCATCAATCATCGAACATCAATCATCAATCATCAAGCATCAATCATCAATATCAATCATCAATCATCAATCATCAATCATTAAATATCAATCATCAATCATCAATCATCAATCATCAATCATCAATCATCAATCATCAATCATCAATCATCAATCATCAATCATCAATCATCAATCATCAATCATCAATCATCAATCATCATTCTTCAATCATCGAACATCAATCATCAATCATCAATCATTAATCATCAATCATCAATCATCAATCATCAATCATCAATCATCAACCATCAATCATTGAACATCAATCATCAATCATCAACCATCAATCATCAATCATCAATCATCAATCATCAATCATCAATCATCAATCATCAATCATCAATCATCAATCATCAATCATCAATCATCAATCATCAATCATCAATCATCAATCATCAATCATAAATCAGCAATCATCATTCATCAATTATCAATCATCAATTATAACTCATCAATCATCAATCATCAATCATCAATCATCAATCATCAATCATCAATCATCAATCATCAATCATCAATCATCAATCATCAATCATCAATCATCAATCATCAATCATCAATCATCAATCATCAATCATCAATCATCAATCATCAATCATCAATCATAAATCAGCAATCATCATTCATCAATTATCAATCATCAATTATAACTCATCAATCATCAATCATCAATCATCAATCATCAATCATCAATCATCAATCATCAATCATCAATCATCAATCATCAATCATCAATCATCAATCATGAATCATGAATCATGAATCATCAATCATCAATCATCAATCATCAATCATCAATAATGAATCATCAAGCATCAATCATCAATCATCAATCATTAATCATGAATCATGAATCATGAATCATCAATCATCAATCATGAATCATCAATCATCAATCATCAATCATCAATCATCAATCATCAATCATCAATCATCAATCATCAATCATCAATCATCAATCATCAATCATCAATCATCAATCATCAATCATCAATCATCAATCATCAATCATCAGTCATCAATCATCGATCATCAATGATCAATCATCAATCATCAATCATCAATAATCAATCATCAGTCATCAATCATCAATAGTTTATCATCAATCATCAACCATCAATCATCAATCATCAATCATCAATCATCAATCATCAATCATCAATCATCGATCATCAATCATCATCATCAATCATCAATCATCAATCATCAATGATCAATCAACAATTAACAATCATCAATCATCAATCATCAATCATCAATCATCAATCATCAATCATCAATCATCAATCATCAATCATCAATCATCAATCATCAATCATCAATCATCAATCATCAATCATCAATCATCAATCATCAATCATCCATCATCCATCATCCATCATCAATCATCAATCATCAATCATCAATCATGAATAATCAATCATCAATCATCAATCATCAATTATCAATCATCAATCACCAATCATCAATCATCAATCATCAATCATCAATCATCAATCATCAATCATCAATCATCAATCATCAACCAGCAATCATCAATCATCAATCATCAATCATCAATCATCAATCATTTATCATCAGTCATCAATCATAAATCATCAATCATCAATCATCAATCATCAATCATCAATCATCAATCATCAATCATCAATCATCAATCATCAATCATCAATTATCAATCATCGATCATCAATCATCAATCATCAATCATCAATCATCAATCATCAATCGTCAATCATCAATCATCAATCATCAATCATCAATCATTAATCATCAATCATTAATCATCAATCAACAATAACAATCATCAATCATCAATCATCAATCATCAATCATCATCATCAATCATCAATCATCAATCATCAATCATCAATCATCAATCATCAATCATCAATCATCCATCATCAATCATCAATCATCAATCATCAATCATCAATTATCAATCATCAATCATCAATCATCAATCATCAATCATCAATCATCAATCATCAATCATCAATCATCAATCATCAATCATCAATCATCAATCATCAATCATCAATCATCAATCATCAATCATCAATCATCAATCATCCACCATTAATCATCAATCATCAATCATCAATCATCAATAATCAATCATCAATCATCAATCATCAATCATCAATTATCAATCATCAATCATCAATCATCAGTCAACAATCATCAATCATTAATCATCAATCATCAGACCTCAATCATCAATCATCAGTCATCAATCATCAATCATCAATCATCAATCATCCATCATCAATTACCAATCGTCAATCATCAATCGTTTATCATCAATCATCAATCATCAATCATCAATCATCAATCATCAATTATTAATCATTAATCATCAATCATCAATCATCAATCATCAATCATCAATCATCAATCATCAATCATCAACATCAATCATCAATCATCAATCATCAATCATCAATCATCAATCATCAATCATCAATCATCAATCATCAATCATCAATCATCAATCATCAATCATCAATCATCAATCATCAATCATCAATCATTCATCATCAATCATCAATCATCATCATCAATCATCAATCATCAATCATCATTCATCAATCATCGAACATCAATCATCAATCATCAATCATCAAGCATCAATAATCAATCATCAATCATCATCATTAATCATTAATCATCAATCATCAATCATCAATCATCAATCATCAATCATCAATCATCAATCATCAATCATCAATCATCAATCATCAGTCATCAATCATCAATCATAAATCATCAATCATCAATCATCAATAATCAATCATTAAATATCAATCATCTATCATCACCCAACAATCATTAATCAACACTTGGCAATCATCAATCATCAATCATCAATCATCAATCATTAATCATCAATCATCAATCATCAATCATCAATCATCAATCATCATTCATCAATCATCGAACATCAATCATCAATCATCAATCATCAAGCATCAATCATCAATATCAATCATCAATCATCAATCGTCAATTATTAAATATCAATCATCAATCATCAATCATCAATCATCAATCATCAATCATCAATCATCAATCATCAATCATCAATCATCAATCATCATTCATCAATCATCGAACATCAATCATCAATCATCAATCATTAATCATCAATCATCAATCATCAATCATCAATCATCAACCATCAATCATTGAATCTCAATCATCAATCATCAACCATCAATCATCAATCATCAATCATCAATCATCAATCATCAATCATCAATCATCAATCATCAATCATCAATCATCAATCATCAATCATCAATCATCAATCATCAATCATCAATCATCAATCATCAAGCATCAATCATCAATCATAAATCAGCAATCATCATTCATCAATTATCAATCATCAATTATAACTCATCAATCATCAATCATCAATCATCAATCATCAATCATCAATCATCAATCATCAATCATCAATCATCAATCATCAATCATCAATCATCAATCATCAATCATCAATCATCAATCATAAATCAGCAATCATCATTCATCAATTATCAATCATCAATTATAACTCATCAATCATCAATCATCAATCATCAATCATCAATCATCAATCATCAATCATCAATCATCAATCATCAATCATGAATCATGAATCATGAATCACATCATCAATCATCAATCATCAATAATGAATCATCAAGCATCAATCATCAATCATCAATCATTAATCATGAATCATGAATCATCAATCATCAATCATGAATCATCAATCATCAATCATCAATCATCAATCATCAATCATCAATCATCAATCATCAATCATCAATCATCAATCATCAATCATCAATCATCAATCATCAATCATCAGTCATCAATCATCGATCATCATCATCAATCATCAATCATCAATCATCAATAATCAATCATCAGTCATCAATCATCAATAGTTTATCATCAATCATCAACCATCAATCATCAATCATCAATCATCAATCATCAATCATCAATCATCAATCATCAATCATCAATCATCAATCATCAATCATCAATCATCAATGATCAATCAACAATTAACAATCATCAATCATCAATCATCAATCATCAATCATCAATCATCAATCATCAATCATCAATCATCAATCATCAATCATCAATCATCAATCATCAATCATCAATCATCAATCATCAATCATCAATCATCAATCATCAATCATCCATCATCCATCATCCATCATCCATCATCAATCATCAATCATCAATCATCAATCATGAATAATCAATCATCAATCATCAATCATCAATTATCAATCATCAATCACCAATCATCAATCATCAATCATCAATCATCAATCATCTATCATCAATCATCAATCATCAATCATCAATCATCAATCATCAATCATCAACCATCAATCATCAATCATCAATCATCAATCATCAATCATCAATCATTTATCATCAGTCATCAATCATAAATCATCAATCATCAATCATCAATCATCAATCATCAATCATCAATCATCAATCATCAATCATCAATCATCAATCATCAATCATCGATCATCAATCATCAATCATCAATCATCAATCATCAATCGTCAATCATCAATCATCAATCATCAATCATTAATCATCAATCATTAATCATCAATCAACAATTAACAATCATCAATCATCAATCATCAATCATCAATCATCAATCATCAATCATCAATCATCAATCATCAATCATCAATCATCAATCATCAATCATCCATCATCAATCATCAATCATCAATTTTCAATCATCAATCATCAATCATCAATCATCAATCATCAATCATCAATCATCAATCATCAATCATCAATCATCAATCATCAATCATCAATCATCAATCACCAATCATCAATCATCAATCATCAATCATCAATCATCAATCATCAACCATCAATCATCAATCATCAATCATCAATAATCAATCATCAATCATCAATCATCAATCATCACTCATCAATCATCAGTCATCAATCATCAATAGTTTATCATCAATCATCTATTATCAATCATCAATCATCAATCATCGATCATCAATCATCAATCATCAATCATCAATCATCAATCATCAATCATCAATCATCAATCATCAATCATCAATCATCAATCATCAATCATCAATCAACAATCATCAATCATCAATCATCAATTATCAATCATCAATCATCAATCATCAGTCAACAATCATCAATCATTAATCATCAATCATCAGACCTCAATCATCAATCATCAGTCATCAATCATCAATCATCAATCATCCATCATCAATTACCAATCGTCAATCATCAATCGTTTATCATCAATCATCAATCATCAATCATCAATCATCAATCATCAATTATCAATCATTAATCATCAATCATCAATCATCAATCATCAATCATCAATCATCAATCATCAATCATCAATCATCAATCATCAATCATCAATCATCAATCATCAATCATTAATCATCAATCATCAATCATCAATCATCAATCATCAATCATCAATCATCATTCATCAATCATCAATCATCAATCATCAATCATCAATCATTAAATATCAATCATCTATCATCACCCAACAATCATTAATCAACACTTGGCAATCATCAATCATCAATCATCAATCATCAATCATTAATCATCAATCATCAATCATCAATCATCAATCATCAATCATCAATCATCAATCATCATTCATCAATCATCGAACATCAATCATCAATCATCAATCATCAATCATCAACCATCAATCATTGAACATCAATCATCAATCATCAACCATCAATCATCAATCATCAATCATCAATCATCAATCATCAATCATCAATCATCAATCATCAATCATCAATCATCAATCATCAATCATCAATCATCAATCATAAATCAGCAATCATCATTCATCAATTATCAATCATCAATTATAACTCATCAATCATCAATCATCAATCATCAATCATCAATCATCAATCATCAATCATCAATCATCAATCATCAATCATCAATCATGAATCATCAATCATCAATCATCAATCATCAATCATCAATAATGAATCATCAAGCATCAATCATCAATCATCAATCATTAATCATGAATCATGAATCATGAATCATCAACCATCAATCATCAATCATGAATCATCAATCATCAATCATCAATCAGTAATAATCAATCATCAATCATCAATCATCAATCATCAATCATCAATCATCAATCATCAATCATCAATCATCAATCATCAATCATCAATCATCAATCATCAATCATCAATCATCAGTCATCAATCATCGATCATCAATCATCAATCATCAATCATCAATCATCAATCATCAATAATCAATCATCAGTCATCAATCATCAATAGTTTATCATCAATCATCAACCATCAATCATCAATCATCAATCATCAATCATCAATCATCAATCATCAATCATCAATCATCAATCATCAATCATCAATCATCAATCATCAATCATCAATCATCAATCATCAATCATCAATCATCAATCATCCATCATCCATCATCCATCTTCCATCATCAATCATCAATCATCAATCATCAATAATCAATCATCAATCATCAATCATCAATTATCAATCATCAATCACCAATCATCAGTCATCAATCATATATCTTCAATCATCAATAATCAATCATCAATCATCAATCATCAATTATCAATCATCAATCACCAATCATCAGTCATCAATCATCAATCATCAATCATCAATCATCAACCATCAATCATCAATCATCAATCATCAATCATCAATCATCAATCATTTATCATCAGTTATCAATCTTAAATCATCAATCATCAATCATCAATCATCAATCATCAATCATCAATCATCAATCATCAATCATCAATCATCAATCATCAATCATCAATCATCAATCATCAATCATCAATCGTCAATCATCAATCATCAATCATCAATCATCAATCATCAATCATTAATCATCAATCAACAATTAACAATCATCAATCATCAATCATCAATCATCAATCATCAATCATCAATCATCCATCATCAATCATGAATCATCAATCATCAATTTTCAATCATCAATCATCAATCATCAATCATCAATCATCAATCATCAATCATCAATCATCAATCATCAATCATCAATCATCAATCATCAATCATCAATCATCAATCATCAATCATCAATCATCAAACATCAATCATCAATCATCAATCATCAACCATCAATCATCAATCATCAATCATCAATCATCAATCATCAATAATCAATCATCAATCATCAATCATCAATCATCAATCATCAATCATCAGTCATCAATCATCAAGAGTTTATCATCAATCATCTATTATCAATCATCAATCATCAATCATCAATCATCAATCATCAATCATCAATCATCAATCATCAATCATCAATCATCAATCATTAATCATCAGTCATCAATCATCAATCATCAATCATCAATCATCAATCATCAATCATCAATCATCAATCATCAATCATCAATCATCAATCATCAATCAACAATCATCAATCATCAATCATCAATCATCAATTATCAATCATCAATCATCAATCATCAGTCAACAATCATCAATCATCAATCATCAGACCAAAATCATCAATCATCAGTCATCAATCATCAATCATCAATCATCCATCATCAATCACCAATCGTCAATCATTAATCGTTTATCATCAATCATCAATCATCAATCATCAATCATCAATCATTAATCATCAATCATCAATTATCAATCATCAATCATCAATCATCAATCATCAATCATCAATCATCAATCATCAATCATCAATCATCAATCATCAATCATCAATCATCAATCATCAATCATCAATCATCAATCATCAATCATCAATCATCAATCATCAATCATCAATCATCAATCATCAATCATCAATCATCAATCATCAATCATCAATCATCAATCATCAATCATCAATCATCAATCATCAATCATCAACCATCAATCATCAATCATCAATCATCAATCATCAATCATCAATAATCAATCATCAATCATCAATCATCAGTCATCAATCATCAATAGTTTATAATCAATCATCAACCATCAATCATCAATCATCAATCATAAATTTTCAATCATCAATCATCAATCATCAATTATCAATCATCAATCATCAATCATCAATCACCGATCGTCAATCATCAATCGTTTATCATCAATCTTCAATCATCAATCATCAATCATCAATCATCAATCATCAATCATCAATCATCAATCATCAATCAGCAATCATCGATCATCAATCATCAATCATCAATCATCAATCATCAATCATCAATCAACAATTAACAATCATCAATCATCAATCATCAATCATCAATCATCAATCATCAATCATCAATCATCAATCATCCATCATCCATCATCCATCATCCATCATCAATCATCAATCATCAATCATCAATCATCAATAATCAATCATCAATCATCAATCATCAATTATCAATCATCAATCACCAATCATCAATCATCAATCATCAATCATCAATCATCAATCATCAATCATTTATCATCAGTCATCAATCATAAATCATCAAACATCAATCATCAATCATCAATCATCAATCATCAATCATCAATCATCAATCATCAATCATCAATCATCAATCATCAATCATCAATCATCAATCATCAATCATCAATCATCAATCATCAATCATCAATCATCAATCATCAATCATCAATCATCAATCATCAATCATCAATCATCAATCATCAATCATCAATCGTCAATCATCAATCATCAATCATCAATCATCAATCATCAATCATCAATCATTAATCATCAATCATCAATCATCAATCATCAATCATCAATCATCAATCATCAATCATCAATCATCAATCATCAATCATCAATCATCAATCATCAATCATCAATCATCAATCATCAATTTTCAATCATCAATCATCAATCATCAATCATCAATCATCAATCATCAATCATCAATCATCAATCATCAATCATCAATCATCAATCATCAATCATCAATCATCAATCATCAATCATCAATCATCAATCATCAATCATCAATCATCAATCATCAATCATCAATCATCAATCATCAATCATCAATCATCTGTCATCAATCATCAATCATCAATCATCAATCATCAATCATCAATCATCAATCATCAATCATCAATCATCAATTATCAATCATCAATCATCAATCATCATTCAACAATCATCAATCATCAATCATCAATCATCAATCATCAGACCTCAATCATGAATCATCAGTCATCAATCATCAATCATCAATCATCAATCATCAATCATCAATCATCCATCATCAATCATCAATCATCAATCATCAATAATCAATAATCAATCATCAATCATCAATCATCAATCATCAATCATCAATCATCAATCATCAATCATCAATCATCAATCATCCATCATCCATCATTAATCATCAATCATCAATCATCCATCATCATTCATCAATCATCAATCATCAATCATCAATCATCAATAATCAGTCATCCAACGAATCATCAATCATCAATCATCAATCATCAATCATCAATCATCAATCATTAATCATCAATCATCAATTGTCACTCATCAATCATCAATCATCAATCATCAATCACCAATCATCAATCATCAATCATCAATCATCAATCATCAATCATCAATCATCAATCATCAATCATCAATCATCAATCAACAAATAGCAATCATCAATCATCAATCATCAATCATCCATCATCCATCATCCATCATCAATAATCAGTCATCAATCATCAATCATCAATCATCAATCATCAATCATCAATCATCAATTATCTATCATCAAATGATAATCATCAATCATCAATCATCAATCATCAATCATCAATCATCAATCATCAATCATCAATCATCAATCATCAATCATCAATCATCAATCATCAATCATCAATCAGCAATCATCAATCATCAATCATCGATCATCAATCATCAATCATCAATCATGATTCATGAATCATCAATCATCAATCATCAATCATCAATCATCAATCATCAATCATCAATCATCAATCATCAATCATCAATCATCAATCATCAATCATCAATCATCAATCATCAATCATCAATCATCAATCATCAATCATCAATCATCAATCATCAATTATCAATCATCAATCATCAATCATCAATCATCAATCACCAATCATCAATAATCAATCATCAGTCATCAATCATCAAACATCAATCATCAATCATCAATCTACAATCATCAATTATCAATCATCACTCATCATTCATCAATCATCAGTCATCACTTAACAATCATCAATCATGAATCATCAATCATCAATCACCAATCATCAATCATCAATCATCCATCATCCATCATCAATCATCAATCATCAAACATCAATCATCAATCATCAATCATCAATCATCAATCATCAATCATCAATCATCAATCATCAATCATCAATCATCAGTCATCAATCATCGATCATCAATGATCAATCATCAATCATCAATCATCAATAATCAATCATCAGTCATCAATCATCAATAGTTTATCATCAATCATCAACCATCAATCATCAATCATCAATCATCAATCATCAATCATCAATCATCAATCATCAATCATCGATCATCAATCATCAATCATCAATCATCAATCATCAATCATCAATGATCAATCAACAATTAACAATCATCAATCATCAATCATCAATCATCAATCATCAATCATCAATCATCAATCATCAATCATCAATCATCAATCATCAATCATCAATCATCAATCATCAATCATCAATCATCAATCATCAATCATCAATCATCCATCATCCATCATCCATCATCAATCATCAATCATCAATCATCAATCATGAATAATCAATCATCAATCATCAATCATCAATTATCAATCATCAATCACCAATCATCAATCATCAATCATCAATCATCAATCATCAATCATCAATCATCAATCATCAACCAGCAATCATCAATCATCAATCATCAATCATCAATCATCAATCATTTATCATCAGTCATCAATCATAAATCATCAATCATCAATCATCAATCATCAATCATCAATCATCAATCATCAATCATCAATCATCAATCATCAATCATCAATCATCAATCATCGATCATCAATCATCAATCATCAATCATCAATCATCAATCATCAATCGTCAATCATCAATCATCAATCATCAATCATCAATCATTAATCATCAATCATTAATCATCAATCAACAATTAACAATCATCAATCATCAATCATCAATCATCAATCATCAATCATCAATCATCAATCATCAATCATCAATCATCAATCATCAATCATCAATCATCAATCATCAATCATCCATCATCAATCATCAATCATCAGTCATCAATCATCAATAGTTTATCATCAATCATCTATTATCAATCATCAATCATCGATCATCAATCATCAATCATCATTCATCAATCATCAATCATTAATCATCAATCATCAATCATCAATCATCAATCATCAATCATCAATCATCAATCATCAATCAACAATCATCAATCATCAATCATCAATCATCAATTATCAATCATCAATCATCAATCATCAGTCAACAATCATCAATCATTAATCATCAATCATCAGACCTCAATCATCAATCATCAGTCATCAATCATCAATCATCAATCATCAATCATCAATAATCAATCATCAATCATCAATCATCAATCATCAATCATCAATCATCACTCATCAATCATCAGTCATCAATCATCAATAGTTTATCATCAATCATCTATTATCAATCATCAATCATCGATCATCAATCATCAATCATCATTCATCAATCATCAATCATTAATCATCAATCATCAATCATCAATCATCAATCATCAATCATCAATCATCAATCATCAATCAACAATCATCAATCATCAATCATCAATCATCAATTATCAATCATCAATCATCAATCATCAGTCAACAATCATCAATCATTAATCATCAATCATCAGACCTCAATCATCAATCATCAGTCATCAATCATCAATCATCAATCATCAATCATCCATCATCAATTACCAATCGTCAATCATCAATCGTTTATCATCAATCATCAATCATCAATCATCAATCATCAATCATCAATTATTAATCATTAATCATCAATCATCAATCATCAATCATCAATCATCAATCATCAATCATCAATCATCAATCATCAATCATCAATCATCAATCATCAATCATCAATCATCCACCATTAATCATCAATCATCAATCATCAATCATCAATAATCAATCATCAATCATCAATCATCAATCATCAATCATCAATCATCACTCATCAATCATCAGTCATCAATCATCAATAGTTTATCATCAATCATCTATTATCAATCATCAATCATCGATCATCAATCATCAATCATCATTCATCAATCATCAATCATTAATCATCAATCATCAATCATCAATCATCAATCATCAATCATCAATCATCAATCATCAATCAACAATCATCAATCATCAATCATCAATCATCAATTATCAATCATCAATCATCAATCATCAGTCAACAATCATCAATCATTAATCATCAATCATCAGACCTCAATCATCAATCATCAGTCATCAATCATCAATCATCAATCATCAATCATCCATCATCAATTACCAATCGTCAATCATCAATCGTTTATCATCAATCATCAATCATCAATCATCAATCATCAATTATTAATCATTAATCATCAATCATCAATCATCAATCATCAATCATCAATCATCAATCATCAATCATCAATCATCAATCATCAATCATCAATCATCAATCATCAATCATCAATCATCAATCATCAATCATCAATCATCAATCATCAATCATCAATCATCAATCATCAATCATCAATCATCAATCATCAATCATTAATCATCAATCATCAATCAACAATCATCAATCATCAATCATCAATTATCAATCATCAATCATCAATCATCAGTCAACAATCATCAATCATTAATCATCAATCATCAGACCTCAATCATCAATCATCAGTCATCAATCATCAATCATCAATCATCAATCATCCATCATCAATTACCAATCGTCAATCATCAATCGTTTATCATCAATCATCAATCATCAATCATCAATCATCAATCATCAATTATTAATCATTAATCATCAATCATCAATCATCAATCATCAATCATCAATCATCAATCATCAATCATCAATCATCAATCATCAATCATCAATCATCAATCATCAATCATCAATCATCGATCATCAATCATCAATCATCAATCATCAATCATCAATCATCAATCGTCAATCATCAATCATCAATCATCAATCATCAATCATTAATCATCAATCATTAATCATCAATCAACAATTAACAATCATCAATCATCAATCATCAATCATCAATCATCAATCATCAATCATCAATCATCAATCATCAATCATCAATCATCAATCATCAATCATCAATCATCAATCATCCATCATCAATCATCAATCATCAATCATCAATCATGAATTATCAATCATCAATCATCAATCATCAATCATCAATCATCAATCATCAATCATCAATCATCAATCATCAATCATCAATCATCAATCATCAATCATCAATCATCAATCATCAATCATCAATCATCAATCATCAATCATCAATCATCCACCATTAATCATCAATCATCAATCATCAATCATCAATAATCAATCATCAATCATCAATCATCAATCATCAATCATCAATCATCACTCATCAATCATCAGTCATCAATCATCAATAGTTTATCATCAATCATCTATTATCAATCATCAATCATCGATCATCAATCATCAATCATCATTCATCAATCATCAATCATTAATCATCAATCATCAATCATCAATCATCAATCATCAATCATCAATCATCAATCATCAATCAACAATCATCAATCATCAATCATCAATCATCAATTATCAATCATCAATCATCAATCATCAGTCAACAATCATCAATCATTAATCATCAATCATCAGACCTCAATCATCAATCATCAGTCATCAATCATCAATCATCAATCATCAATCATCCATCATCAATTACCAATCGTCAATCATCAATCGTTTATCATCAATCATCAATCATCAATCATCAATCATCAATTATTAATCATTAATCATCAATCATCAATCATCAATCATCAATCATCAATCATCAATCATCAATCATCAATCATCAATCATCAATCATCAATCATCAATCATCAATCATCAATCATCAATCATCAATCATCAATCATCAATCATCAATCATCAATCATCAATCATCAATCATCAATCATCAATCATCAATCATTAATCATCAATCATCAATCATCAATCATCAATCATCAATCATCAATCATCATTCATCAATCATCGAACATCAATCATCAATCATCAATCATCAAGCATCAATAATCAATCATCAATCATCAATCATTAATCATTAATCATCAATCATCAATCATCAATCATCAATCATCAATCATCAATCATCAATCATCAATCATCAATCATCAATCATCAATCATCAGTCATCAATCATCAATCATAAATCATCAATCATCAATCATCAATAATCAATCATTAAATATCAATCATCTATCATCACCCAACAATCATTAATCAACACTTGGCAATCATCAATCATCAATCATCAATCATCAATCATTAATCATCAATCATCAATCATCAATCATCAATCATCAATCATCATTCATCAATCATCGAACATCAATCATCAATCATCAATCATCAAGCATCAATCATCAATATCAATCATCAATCATCAATCGTCAATTATTAAATATCAATCATCAATCATCAATCATCAATCATCAATCATCAATCATCAATCATCAATCATCAATCATCAATCATCAATCATCATTCATCAATCATCGAACATCAATCATCAATCATCAATCATTAATCATCAATCATCAATCATCAATCATCAATCATCAACCATCAATCATTGAATCTCAATCATCAATCATCAACCATCAATCATCAATCATCAATCATCAATCATCAATCATCAATCATCAATCATCAATCATCAATCATCAATCATCAATCATCAATCATCAATCATCAATCATCAATCATCAATCATCAATCATCAAGCATCAATCATCAATCATAAATCAGCAATCATCATTCATCAATTATCAATCATCAATTATAACTCATCAATCATCAATCATCAATCATCAATCATCAATCATCAATCATCAATCATCAATCATCAATCATCAATCATCAATCATCAATCATCAATCATCAATCATCAATCATCAATCATCAATCATCAATCATCAATCATAAATCAGCAATCATCATTCATCAATTATCAATCATCAATTATAACTCATCAATCATCAATCATCAATCATCAATCATCAATCATCAATCATCAATCATCAATCATCAATCATCAATCATGAATCATGAATCATGAATCATCAATCATCAATCATCAATCATCAATAATGAATCATCAAGCATCAATCATCAATCATCAATCATTAATCATGAATCATGAATCATCAATCATCAATCATGAATCATCAATCATCAATCATCAATCATCAATCATCAATCATCAATCATCAATCATCAATCATCAATCATCAATCATCAATCATCAATCATCAATCATCAGTCATCAATCATCGATCATCAATCATCAATCATCAATCATCAATCATCAATAATCAATCATCAGTCATCAATCATCAATAGTTTATCATCAATCATCAACCATCAATCATAAATCATCAATCATCAATCATCAATCATCAATCATCAATCATCAATCATCAATCATCAATCATCAATCATCAATCATCAATCATCAATCATCAATCATCAATCATCAATGATCAATCAACAATTAACAATCATCAATCATCAATCATCAATCATCAATCATCAATCATCAATCATCAATCATCAATCATCAATCATCAATCATCAATCATCAATCATCAATCATCAATCATCAATCATCAATCATCAATCATCAATCATCAATCATCCATCATCCATCATCCATCATCCATCATCAATCATCAATCATCAATCATCAATCATGAATAATCAATCATCAATCATCAATCATCAATTATCAATCATCAATCACCAATCATCAATCATCAATCATCAATCATCAATCATCTATCATCAATCATCAATCATCAATCATCAATCATCAATCATCAATCATCAACCATCAATCATCAATCATCAATCATCAATCATCAATCATTTATCATCAGTCATCAATCATAAATCATCAATCATCAATCATCAATCATCAATCATCAATCATCAATCATCAATCATCAATCATCAATCATCAATCATCAATCATCAATCATCGATCATCAATCATCAATCATCAATCATCAATCATCAATCGTCAATCATCAATCATCAATCATCAATCATCAATCATTAATCATCAATCATTAATCATCAATCAACAATTAACAATCATCAATCATCAATCATCAATCATCAATCATCAATCATCAATCATCAATCATCAATCATCAATCATCAATCATCAATCATCAATCATCCATCATCAATCATCAATCATCAATTTTCAATCATCAATCATCAATCATCAATCATCAATCATCAATCATCAATCATCAATCATCAATCATCAATCATCAATCATCAATCATCAATCATCAATCACCAATCATCAATCATCAATCATCAATCATCAATCATCAACCATCAATCATCAATCATCAATCATCAATAATCAATCATCAATCATCAATCATCAATCATCACTCATCAATCATCAGTCATCAATCATCAATAGTTTATCATCAATCATCTATTATCAATCATCAATCATCAATCATCGATCATCAATCATCAATCATCAATCATCAATCATCAATCATCAATCATCAATCATCAATCATCAATCATCAATCAACAATCATCAATCATCAATCATCAATTATCAATCATCAATCATCAATCATCAGTCAACAATCATCAATCATTAATCATCAATCATCAGACCTCAATCATCAATCATCAATCATCAATCATCAATCATCAATCATCAATCATCAATTATCAATCATTAATCATCAATCATCAATCATCAATCATCAATCATCAATCATCAATCATCAATCATCAATCATCAATCATCAATCATCAATCATCAATCATCAATCATCAATCATTAATCATCAATCATCAATCATCAATCATCAATCATCAATCATCAATCATCATTCATCAATCATCAATCATCAATCATCAATCATCAATCATTAAATATCAATCATCTATCATCACCCAACAATCATTAATCAACACTTGGCAATCATCAATCATCAATCATCAATCATCAATCATTAATCATCAATCATCAATCATCAATCATCAATCATCAATCATCAATCATCAATCATCATTCATCAATCATCGAACATCAATCATCAATCATCAATCATCAATCATCAACCATCAATCATTGAACATCAATCATCAATCATCAACCATCAATCATCAATCATCAATCATCAATCATCAATCATCAATCATCAATCATCAATCATCAATCATCAATCATCAATCATCAATCATAAATCAGCAATCATCATTCATCAATTATCAATCATCAATTATAACTCATCAATCATCAATCATCAATCATCAATCATCAATCATCAATCATCAATCATCAATCATCAATCATGAATCATCAATCATCAATCATCAATCATCAATCATCAATAATGAATCATCAAGCATCAATCATCAATCATCAATCATTAATCATGAATCATGAATCATGAATCATCAACCATCAATCATCAATCATGAATCATCAATCATCAATCATCAATCAGTAATAATCAATCATCAATCATCAATCATCAATCATCAATCATCAATCATCAATCATCAATCATCAATCATCAATCATCAATCATCAATCATCAATCATCAATCATCAGTCATCAATCATCGATCATCAATCATCAATCATCAATCATCAATCATCAATCATCAATAATCAATCATCAGTCATCAATCATCAATAGTTTATCATCAATCATCAACCATCAATCATCAATCATCAATCATCAATCATCAATCATCAATCATCAATCATCAATCATCAATCATCAATCATCAATCATCAATCATCAATCATCAATCATCAATCATCAATCATCAATCATCAATCATCAATCATCCATCATCCATCATCCATCTTCCATCATCAATCATCAATCATCAATCATCAATAATCAATCATCAATCATCAATCATCAATTATCAATCATCAATCACCAATCATCAGTCATCAATCATATATCTTCAATCATCAATAATCAATCATCAATCATCAATCATCAATTATCAATCATCAATCACCAATCATCAGTCATCAATCATCAATCATCAATCATCAATCATCAACCATCAATCATCAATCATCAATCATCAATCATCAATCATCAATCATTTATCATCAGTTATCAATCTTAAATCATCAATCATCAATCATCAATCATCAATCATCAATCATCAATCATCAATCATCAATCATCAATCATCAATCATCAATCATCAATCATCAATCATCAATCGTCAATCATCAATCATCAATCATCAATCATCAATCATCAATCATTAATCATCAATCAACAATTAACAATCATCAATCATCAATCATCAATCATCAATCATCAATCATCAATCATCCATCATCAATCATGAATCATCAATCATCAATTTTCAATCATCAATCATCAATCATCAATCATCAATCATCAATCATCAATCATCAATCATCAATCATCAATCATCAATCATCAATCATCAATCATCAATCATCAATCATCAATCATCAATCATCAATCATCAAACATCAATCATCAATCATCAATCATCAACCATCAATCATCAATCATCAATCATCAATCATCAATCATCAATAATCAATCATCAATCATCAATCATCAATCATCAATCATCAATCATCAGTCATCAATCATCAAGAGTTTATCATCAATCATCTATTATCAATCATCAATCATCAATCATCAATCATCAATCATCAATCATCAATCATCAATCATCAATCATCAATCATCAATCATTAATCATCAGTCATCAATCATCAATCATCAATCATCAATCATCAATCATCAATCATCAATCATCAATCATCAATCATCAATCATCAATCATCAATCAACAATCATCAATCATCAATCATCAATCATCAATTATCAATCATCAATCATCAATCATCAGTCAACAATCATCAATCATCAATCATCAATCATCAGACCAAAATCATCAATCATCAGTCATCAATCATCAATCATCAATCATCCATCATCAATCACCAATCGTCAATCATTAATCGTTTATCATCAATCATCAATCATCAATCATCAATCATCAATCATTAATCATCAATCATCAATTATCAATCATCAATCATCAATCATCAATCATCAATCATCAATCATCAATCATCAATCATCAATCATCAATCATCAATCATCAATCATCAATCATCAATCATCAATCATCAATCATCAATCATCAATCATCAATCATCAATCATCAATCATCAATCATCAATCATCAATCATCAATCATCAATCATCAATCATCAATCATCAATCATCAATCATCAATCATCAATCATCAATCATCAACCATCAATCATCAATCATCAATCATCAATCATCAATCATCAATAATCAATCATCAATCATCAATCATCAGTCATCAATCATCAATAGTTTATAATCAATCATCAACCATCAATCATCAATCATCAATCATAAATTTTCAATTATCAATCATCAATCATCAATTATCAATCATCAATCATCAATCATCAATCACCGATCGTCAATCATCAATCGTTTATCATCAATCTTCAATCATCAATCATCAATCATCAATCATCAATCATCAATCATCAATCATCAATCAGCAATCATCGATCATCAATCATCAATCATCAATCATCAATCATCAATCATCAATCAACAATTAACAATCATCAATCATCAATCATCAATCATCAATCATCAATCATCAATCATCAATCATCAATCATCCATCATCCATCATCCATCATCCATCATCAATCATCAATCATCAATCATCAATCATCAATAATCAATCATCAATCATCAATCATCAATTATCAATCATCAATCACCAATCATCAATCATCAATCATCAATCATCAATCATCAATCATCAATCATCAATCATTTATCATCAGTCATCAATCATAAATCATCAAACATCAATCATCAATCATCAATCATCAATCATCAATCATCAATCATCAATCATCAATCATCAATCATCAATCATCAATCATCAATCATCAATCATCAATCATCAATCATCAATCATCAATCATCAATCATCAATCATCAATCATCAATCATCAATCATCAATCATCAATCATCAATCATCAATCATCAATCATCAATCGTCAATCATCAATCATCAATCATCAATCATCAATCATCAATCATCAATCATTAATCATCAATCAACAATTAACAATCATCAATCATCAATCATCAATCATCAATCATCAATCATCAATCATCAATCATCAATCATCAATCATCAATCATCAATCATCCATCATCAATCATCAATCATCAATTTTCAATCATCAATCATCAATCATCAATCATCAATCATCAATCATCAATCATCAATCATCAATCATCAATCATCAATCATCAATCATCAATCATCAATCATCAATCATCAATCATCAATCATCAACCATCAATCATCAATCATCAATCATCAATCATCAATAATCAATCATCAATCATCAATCATCAATCATCAATCATCAGACATCAATCATCAATAGTTTATCATCAATCATCAACCATCAATCATCAATCATCAATCATCAATCATCAATCATCAATCATCAATCATCAATCATCAATCATCAATCATCAATCATCAATCATCAATCATCAATCATCAATCATCAATCATCAATCATCCATCATCCATCATCCATCATCCATCATCAATCATCAATCATCAATCATCAATCATCAATCATCAATCATCAATAATCAATAATCAATCATCAATCATCAATCATCAATCATCAATTTTCAATCATCAATCATCAATCATCAATCATCAATCATCAATCATCAATCATCAATCATCAATCATCAATCATCAATCATCAATCATCAATCATCAATCATCAATCATCAATCATCAATCATCAATCATCAATCATCAATCATCAATCATCAATCATCAATCATCAATCATCAACCATCAATCATCAATCATCAATCATCAATCATCAATAATCAATCATCAAACATCAATCATCAATCATCAATCATCAGTCATCAATCATCAATAGTTTATCATCAATCATCAACCATCAATCATCAATCATCAATCATCAATCATCAATCATCAATCATCAATCATCAATCATCAATCATCAATCATCAATCATCAATCATCAATCATCAATCATCAATCATCAATCATCTGTCATCAATCATCAATCATCAATCATCAATCATCAATCATCAATCATCAATCATCAATCATCAATCATCAATTATCAATCATCAATCATCAATCATCATTCAACAATCATCAATCATCAATCATCAATCATCAGACCTCAATCATGAATCATCAGTCATCAATCATCAATCATCAATCATCAATCATCAATCATCCATCATCAATCATCAATCATCAATCATCAATAATCAATAATCAATCATCAATCATCAATCATCAATCATCAATCATCAATCATCAATCATCAATCATCAATCATCAATCATCAATCATCCATCATCCATCATTAATCATCAATCATCAATCATCCATCATCATTCATCAATCATCAATCATCAATCATCAATCATCAATAATCAGTCATCCAACGAATCATCAATCATCAATCATCAATCATCAATCATCAATCATCAATCATTAATCATCAATCATCAATTGTCACTCATCAATCATCAATCATCAATCATCAATCACCAATCATCAATCATCAATCATCAATCATCAATCATCAATCATCAATCATCAATCATCAATCATCAATCATCAATCATCAATCAACAAATAGCAATCATCAATCATCAATCATCAATCATCAATCATCCATCATCCATCATCCATCATCAATAATCAGTCATCAATCATCAATCATCAATCATCAATCATCAATCATCAATCATCAATTATCTATCATCAAATGATAATCATCAATCATCAATCATCAATCATCAATCATCAATCATCAATCATCAATCATCAATCATCAATCATCAATCATCAATCATCAATCATCAATCAGCAATCATCAATCATCAATCATCGATCATCAATCATCAATCATCAATCATGATTCATGAATCATCAATCATCAATCATCAATCATCAATCATCAATCATCAATCATCAATCATCAATCATCAATCATCAATCATCAATCATCAATCATCAATCATCAATCATCAATCATCAATCATCAATCATCAATCATCAATCATCAATTATCAATCATCAATCATCAATCATCAATCATCAATCACCAATCATCAATAATCAATCATCAGTCATCAATCATCAAACATCAATCATCAATCATCAATCTACAATCATCAATTATCAATCATCACTCATCATTCATCAATCATCAGTCATCACTTAACAATCATCAATCATGAATCATCAATCATCAATCACCAATCATCAATCATCAATCATCCATCATCCATCATCAATCATCAATCATCAAACATCAATCATCAATCATCAATCATCAATCATCAATCATCAGTCATCAATTATCTATCATCAATTGATAATCATCAATCATCAATCATCAATCATCAATCATCAATCATCAATCATCAATCATCAATCATCAATCATCAATCATCAATCATCAATCATCAATCATCAATCATCAATCATCAATCATCAATCATCAATCATCAATCATCAATCATCAATCATCAATCATCAATCATCAATCATCAATCATCAATCATCAATCATCGATCATCAATCATCAATCATCAATCATGATTCATGAATCATCAATCATCAATCATCAATCATCAATCATCAATCATCAATCATCAATCATCAATCATCAATCATCAATCATCAATCATCAATCATCAATCATCAATCATCAATCATCAATCATCAATCATCAATCATCAATCATCAATCATCAATTATCAATCATCAATCATCAATCATCAATCATCAATCATCAATCACCAATCATCAATCATCAATCATCAGTCATCAATCATCAAACATCAATCATCAATCATCAATCTACAATCATCAATTATCAATCATCACTCATCATTCATCAATCATCAGTCATCACTTAACAATCATCAATCATGAATCATCAATCATCAATCACCAATCATCAATCATCAATCACATATCATCAATCATCAATCATCAATCATCAAACATCAATCATCAATAATCAACCATCAATCTTCAATCACCAGCCTTAAATGTTCAATCATCAATCATCAGTCATCAATCATCATCCGTTTATCATCAATCATCAATCATCAATCATCAATCATCAATCATCAATCATCAACCATCAACCATCAATCATCAATCATCAATCATCAATCATCAATCATCAATAATCAATCATCAATCATCAATCATCAATCATCAATCATCAATCATCAGTCATCAATCATCAATAGTTTATCATCAATCATCAACCATCAATCATCAATCATCAATCATCAATCATCAATCATCAATCATCAATCATCAATCATCAATCATCAATCATCAATCATCAATCATCAATCATCAATCATCAATCATCAATCATCAATCATCAATCATCAATCATCAATCATCAATCATCAATCATCAATCATCCATCATCCATCATCCATCATCCATCATCAATCATCAATCATCAATCATCAATCATCAATCATCAATAATCAATCATCAATCATCAATCATCAATCATCAATTTTCAATCATCAATCATCAATCATCAATCATCAATCATCAATCATCAATCATCAATCATCAATCATCAATCATCAATCAACAATCATCAATCATCAATCATCAATCATCAATCATCAATCATCAGACATCAATCATCAATCATCAATCATCAATCATCAATCATCAATCATCCATCATCATTCATCAATCATCAATCATCAATCATCAATCATCAATCATCAATCATCAATCATCAATCATCAATCATCAATCATCAATCATCAATCATCAATCATCAATCATCAATCATCAATAATCAATAATCAATCATCAATCATCAATTATCAATCAATAATCATCAATCATCATTCATAAATTTTCAATCATCAATCATCAATCATCAATTATCAATCATCAATCATCAATCATCAATCATCAATCATCAATCACCAATCGTCAATCATCAACCGTTTATCATCAATCATTAATCATCAATCATCAATCATCAATCATCAATAATCAATCATCAATCATCAATCATCAATCATCAATCATCAATCATCAATCATCAATCATCAATCATCAATCATCAATCATCAATCATCAATCATCAATCATCAATCATCAATCGTCAATCATCAATCAACAATTAACCATCATCAATCATCAATCGTCAATCATCAATCATCAACCATCAATCATCAATCATCAATCATCAATCATCAATCATCAATCATCAATCATCAATCATCAATCATCAATCATCAATCATCAATCATCAATAATTAATTATCAATCATCAATCATCAATCATCAATCACCCATCATCAATCATCAATCATCAATCATCAATTATCAATCATCAGTCATCAGTCATCAATCATCAATCTATAATCATCAATCATCAATCATCAATCATCAATCATCAATCATCAATCATCAATCATCAATCATCAATCATCAATCATCAATCATCAATCATCAATCATCAATCATCAATCATCAATCATCAATCATCAATCATCAATCATCAATCATCAATCATCAATCATCAAATATCAATCATCAATCATCAATCATCAATCACCAATCATCAATCATCAATCATCAATCATCAATCATCAATCATCAATCATCAATCATCAATCATCAATCATCAATCATCAATCATCAATCATCAATCATCAATCATCAATCATCAATCATTAATCATCAATCATCAATCATCAATCATCAATCATCAATCATCAATTATCAATCATCAATCATCAATTATCAACCATCAATCATCAATTTTCAATCATCAATCATCAATCATCAATCATCAATCATCAATCATCAATCATCAATCATCAATTATCAATCATCAATCATCAATCATCAATCATCAATCATCCATCATCAATCATCAAGTATCAATCCTCAATCATCAGTCATCAATCATCAGTCATCAGTCATCAATCATCAATCGTTAATCATCAATCATCAACCATCAATCATCAATCATCAATCATCAATCATAAATCATCAATTATCAATCATCAATCATCAATCATCAATCATCAATCATCAATCACCAATAATCAATCATCTATCATCAAGCATCAATTATCAATCATCAATCATCAATCTTCAATCATCAATCACCAATCATCAATCATCAATCATCAATCATCAATCATCAATCTTCAATCATCAATCACCAATCATCAATCATCAATCATCAATCATCAAGAATCGACCATCAATCATCAATCATCAATCATCAATTTTCAATCATCAATCATCAATCATCAATCATCAATCATCAATCATCAATCATCAATCATCAATCATCAATCATCAATCATCAATCATCAATCATCAATCATCAATCATCAATCATCAATCATCAATCATAAATCATCAATCATCAATCATCAATTATCAATCATCAATCATCAATCATCAATCAACAATCATCAATCAACAATAATCAATCATCAATCATCAATCATCAATCATCAATCATCAATCATCAATCATCAATCATCCATCATCAATCATCAATCATCAATCATCAATCATCAATCATCAATCATCAATCATCAATCATCAATCATCCATCATCAATCATCAATCATCAATCATCAATCATCAATCATCAATCATCAATAATCAATCATCAATAATCAATAATCAATCATCAATCATCAATCATCAATCATCAATTTTCAATCATCAATTATCAATCATCAATCATCAATCATCAATCATCAATCATCAATCATCAATCATCAATCATCAATTTTCAATCATCAATCATCAATCATCAATCATCAATCATCAATCATCAATCGTCACTCATCAATCATCAATCATCAATCATCAATCATCAATCATCAATCATCAATCATCAATCATCAATCATCAATCATAAATCATCAATCATCGACCATCAATCATCAATCATCAATCATCAATCATCAATCATCAAACAACAATTAACAATCATCAATCATCAATCATCAATCATCGATCATCAATCATCAGTCATCAATCATCAATCATCCATCATCCATCATCCATCATCAATCATCAATCATCAATCATCAATCATCAATCATCAATCATCAATCGTTAATCATCAATCATCAATCATCAATCATCAGTCATCAGTCATCAGTCATCAATAATCAATCGATAATCATCAATCATCAATCATCAATCATCAATCATCAATCATCAATCATCAATCATCAATCATCAATCATCAATCATCAATCATCAATCATCAATCATCAATCATCAATCATCAATCATCAATCATCAATCATCAATCATCAATCATCAATCATCAATCATCAATCATGATTCATGAAGCCACAATCATCAATCATCAATCATCAATCATCAATCTTCAATCATCAATCATCAATGATCAATCATCAATCATCAATCATCAATCATCAATCATCAATCATCAATCAACAATCATCAATCATCAAACATGTATCATCAATCATCAATCATCAATCATCAATCATCAATCGTCACTCATCAATCATCAATCATCAATCATCAATCATCAATCATAAATCATCAATCATCGACCATCAATCATCAATCATCAATCATCAATCATCAATCATCAATCAACAATTAACAATCATCAATCATCAATCATCAATCAACAATTAACAATCATCACTCATCAATCATCAATCATCGATCATCAATCATCAATCATCAATCATCAATCATCAATCATCAATCATCCATCATCCATCATGAATCATCAATCATCAATCATCAATCATCAATCGTCAATCGTTAATCATCAATCATCAATCATCAATCATCAATCGTTAATCATCAATCATCAATCATCAATCATCAGTAATCAGTCATCAGTCATCAATAATCAATCGATAATCATCAATCATCAATCATCAATCATCAATCATCAATCATCAATCATCAATCATCAAACATCAATTATCAATCATCAATCATCAGTCATCAGTCAACAATCATCAATCATCAGACCTCAATCATCAATCATCAATCATCAATCATCAATAATCAATCATCCATCATCAATCATCAATCATCAATCATCAATAATCAATCATCAATCATCAATTATCAATCATCAATCATCAATCACCAATCATCAATCATCAATCATCAATCATCAATCATCAATTTTCAATCATCAATCATCAATCATCAATCATCAATCGTCACTCATCAATCATCAATCATCAATCATCAATTATCAATCATCAATCATCAATCATCAATCATCAATCATCAATCATCAATCATCAATCATAAATCATCAATCATCAACCATCAATCATCAATCATCAATCATCAATCATCAATCAACAATTAAAAATCATCAATCATCAATCATCAATCATCAATCATCAATCATCAATCATCAATCATCAATCATCAATCATCAATCATCAATCATCCATCATCCATCATCCATCATCCATCATCAATCATCAATCATCAATCATCAATCATCAATCATCAATCATCAATCATCAATCATCAATCATCAATCATCAATCATCAAACATCAGTCATCAGTCATCAAAAATCAATCGATAATCATCAATCATCAATCATCAATCATCAATCATCAATCATCAATCATCAATCATCAATAATCAATCATCAATCATCAATCATCAATCATCAATCATCAATCATCAATCATCAATCATCAATCATCAATCATCAATCATCAATCATCAATCAACAATCATCAATCATCAAACATGTATCATCAATCATCAATCATCAATCATCAATCATCAATCATCAATCGTCACTCATCAATCATCAATCATCAATCATCAATCATCAATCATCAATCATCAATCATAAATCGTCAATCATCGACCATCAATCATCAATCATCAATCATCAATCAACAATTAACAATCATCAATCATCAATCATCAATCATCAATCAACAATTAACAATCATCACTCATCAATCATCAATCATCAATCATCAATCATCAATCATCAAACATGTATCATCAATCATCAATCATCAATCATCAATCATCAATCGTCACTCATCAATCATCAATCATCAATCATCAATCATCAATCATCAATCATCAATCATCAATCATCAATCATCAATCATCAATCATCAATGATCAATCATCAATCATCAATCATCAATCATCAATCATCAATCATCAATCATCAATCATCAATCATCAATCAACAATCATCAATCATCAATCATCAATCATCAATCTTCAATCATCAATCATCAATCATCAATCATCAATCATCAATCATCAATAATCAATCATCAATAATCAATAATCAATCATCAATCATCAATCATCAATCATCAATCATCAATTTTCAATCATCAATCATCAATCATCATTCATCAATCATCAATCATCAATCATCAATCATCAATCATCAATCATCAATCATCAATTTTCAATCATCAATCATCAATCATCATTCATCAATCATCAATCATCAATCATCAATCATCAATCATCAATCATCAATCATCAATCATCAATAGTCAATCATCAATCATCAATCATCAATCATCAATCATCAATCATCAATCATCAATCATCAATCATCAATCATCAATCATCAATTATCAATCATCAATCATCAATCATCAATCATCAATCGTCAATCATCAATCATCAATAATCAATCATCAATCATCAATCATCAATCATCAATCATCAATCATCAATCATCAATCATCAATCATCAATCATCAATCATCAATCATCAATCATTAATCATTAATCATCAATCAACAATTAACAATCATCAATCATCAATCATCAATCATCAATCATCAATCGTCAATCATCAATCATCAATCAACAATCAGCCATCATCCATCATCAATTATCCATCATCAATCATCAATCATCAATCATCAATCATCAATCATCAATCATCAATCATCAATAATCAATCATCAATCATCAATCATCAATCATCACTTTTCAATCATCAATCATCAATCATCAATCATCAATCATCAATCATCAATCATCAATCATCAATCATCAATCATCAATCATCAATCATCAATCATCAATCATCAATCATCAATCATCAATCATCAATCATCAATCATCAATCATCAATCATCAATCATCAATCATCAATCATCAATCATCAATCATCAATCATCAATCATCATTCATCAATCATCAATCATCAATCATCAATCATCAATCATCAATCATCAATCATCAATCATCAATAATCAATCATCAATCATCAATCATCAATCATCAATCATCAATCAACAGTCATCAATCATCAATCGTTTATCATCAATCATCAATCATCAATCATCAATCATCAATCATCAATCATCAATCATCAATCATCAATCATCAATCATCAATCATCAATCATCAATCATCAATCATCAATCATCAATCATCAATGATCAATCATCAATCATCAATCATCAATCATCAATCATCAATCATCAATCATTAATCATTAGTCATCAATCATCAATCATCAATCATCAATCATCAATCATCAATCATCAATCATCAAACATCAATTATCAATCATCAATCATCAGTCATCAGTCAACAATCATCAATCATCAGACCTCAATCATCAATTATCAATCATCAATCATCAATAATCAATCATCCATCATCAATCATCAATCATCAATCATCAATCATCAATAATCAATCATCAATCATCAATTATCAATCATCAATCATCAATCACCAATCATCAATCATCAATCATCAATCATCAATCATCAATTTTCAATCATCAATCATCAATCATCAATCATCAATCATAAATCATCAATCGTCACTCATCAATCATCAATCATCAATCATCAATCAA
>CATOZT010000227.1:0-168134 GCA_954870665.1 Stratiomys singularior
GATTGATGATTGATGATTGATGATTGATTATTGATGATTGATCATTGATGATTGATCATTGATGATTGATGATTGATGATTGATGATTGATGATTGATGATTGATTATTGATGATTGATGTTCGATGATTGATGATTGATGATTGATGATTGATGATTGATGATTGATGATTGATGATTGATGATTGATGATTGATGATTGATGATTGATGATTGCTGATTGATGATTGAAGATTGATGATTGATGATTGATGATTGATGATTGATTATAGATGATACATGAATAATGATTGATGATTTATGATTGATGATTGTTGATTGATGTTTGATGATTGGTGATTGATGATTGATGATTGATGATTGATGGTTGATGATTGATGATTGATGATTGATGGTTGATGATTGATGATTGATGATTGATGATTGATGATTGATGAGTGATGATTGATGATTGATGATTGATGATTGATGATTGATGATTGATGATTGATGTTTGATGATTGATGATTGATGATTGATGATTGATGATTGATGATTGATGATTGATGATTGATGATTGATGATTGTTGATTGATGATTGATGATTGATGCTTGATGATTGATGATAGACGATTGATGATTGGTGATTGATGATTGGTAATTGATGATTGGTGATTGATGATTTATGATTGATGATCGTTGATTGATGATTGATGATTGTTGATTGATGATTGATGATTGATGATTGATGATTGATGATTGATGATTGATGATTGATGATTGATGATTGATGATTGATGATTGATGATTGATGATTGATGATTGATGATTGATTACAGATGATACATGAATAATGATTGATGATTTATGATTGATGATTGTTGATTGATGTTTGATGATTGGTGATTGATGATTGATGATTGATGATTGATGATTAATGATCGATGAGTGATGATTGATAATTGATAATAGATGTTTGATGATTGATGATTGGTGATTGGTAATTGATGATTGTTAATTGTTGATTGATGATTGATGATTGATTTATTTATTTATTTAATAAGTTCTTTATTGTTTCTAAAAATTTTACAGGACTAAGCTAATACTTACAGTGAGAGTTCTGAATTTAATATTCATTGCATCTACATAATTATTTCTGTTCGTACCACAAATGTTACTTATTCATATGACATATTTATAATAGTAGAGGAAAATACAACAAAAACTTCTTTTGAACTTAACTCTAACTTAAACTACTACTACCTATGTTAAAACCTATTTACATACTATTTTGAATCTTAGTAATAACTATGTATACTTGGTTGAGGATGCATGATCTCTAAGGTTAATCTATTAAGTCACATCCTGAGTGCTTGAATGTATGGATTTGAAGCGTGTTTTACCTTAGCTAATAGATTATCTCTTCGTGAGAGCGCGAGTTTATTGATAGGGCTAATATTAGCAAGCTCATGTAATTTGCGTGAACTTGAATGACTTTTGAATTTGAGTGACTTGAAGCTTTGATATCAAATATTTTGCGCATTGACTCCAAGTTGGCGCTCCGTATAATATGATAGGCTGAATTACCATTTTTAAAATTATCATCTTATTCTTAACGTTCAGTTGGGACCTTCTATTGAGTAGTGGATACAGTTGAATTACAGAATTAAAAGCTTTAATGCTTATTCGTTCAATGTGGTCTTTGAACATGAGTTTCTTGTCCAACGTAACCCCAAGATACTGCAGATTTTCTGACCATGGTATGGCTTGTCCTATAAAGTTGATCGGTCGGTTAGGCAGCAAGGAACATTTACGTTTTTTAGTGAAAAATATTGCCTTGGTTTTATCAATATTGATGCTTATTTTCCACCTGTTAAAGAACTGATAAACTTTTTCAAGCATTTTTTCCAAGTTAGCGTAAAGAAGTGTAAAAACAGGTATCGTCCTCAAAGGCAGCTATTTGACAGTGCTCGCTTGTAGGGAGATCGGAGGTGTAGATATTGAAAAGTATGGGGCTCAGACATGAGCCTTGGGGAACACCAGCAGGGATGCATCTTACAGTAGAGGTGCTATCTCGGACCTTTACCTTAAATGTTCTGTCTTTGAGGTATGAAGCTATCAATTTACGTATGTATTCTGGCATTTTGTACTCTTGGAGTTTATAAAGCAAACCTTCGTGCCAGACTCTATCGAAAGCTTTCTCAATGTCGATGGTGACCATTCCAACTGATTGCTTCCCTATTATGGCTGTCTTGATGTCCTTTGAGACGCGATACAGCTGGTGCTCCGTTGAATAGCCGTGCCTGAAACCGAACTGAAAGTCAGGAAGTATGTTGGCATGTTCCACGAAGTCTGTGAGTCGTTTAAGAATTAGCTTTTCGAATAGTTTACCGAAGGCTGGCAAAAGACTTAATGGCTTGTAGCTTTCTGGCTCATGTGGATCCTTCCCAGGCTTTAGCAGAGGTACTACAACAGCTTGTTTCCAGGCGAGTGGAAAATAAGATAGTTTGAGGCAAGCATTGAATAAGAGGCAAGTGAGCACAATCCCTTTCTTTGGCAGATTTTTCATCACATAGTTAGGAATTCCATCGATTCCAGGAGCTGTTCGATTTTAAGTTTCTTAAGCTGCCTAACTATTTCGCTGGTCTTGATGTAGGCGCCGGGGGGCAAGTTAGATGTGTTAGTTATACTTTGCGCGGAGTTATCTATCATCGTTTCTATGATAACATTGCGCCTATTGTTTGATATTTTATGGTAATAATGAAATTTATCAGCCAAATTTCCGCTTTAAGTTCAGAGGAGTAAGTCTGCTGGCCACTTGCGTCTTTAAGTGGGTAGGGGAGGTTGTGAGATTTGCTTTTGAAGATTTTATTTAAGCGCCATAGTCCCCTTGAGTTGAAATCTAAGCTCTGGAGCATTTGATCCCAGTACTGATTCCGTAGGTTTGAAATTTTTTTCCGGATTGCTATAGTGAGTGTGTTCACACCTACCTTCAAGGCCGGATCTCTAGATCTTTGCCACTGTCTTCTTAGGTTATTTCGGGTCCGGATAAGTTGCAGCGCTTCCTGATCTAATTCGAAGCTTGTATATTTGGCATTAGATTTGCGTACACTGAATTCTATACCCCTCCAAATAGTGTGCTTAAATTCGGAGATTTTTTCATCGACCGCTTGAGCTGTGTTTAAAGAATTAAACGTATTTTGCGAAATCGATATATTATCGTTCACATGTCTTCGAAATTTTCTCCAGTCAGCTTTTTTGAAGAGGAAGGCTTGATGTGGTTTGTTGCGATAAACTCCCTTTGAATCTAGAGTGAAAAGCACTGGTAAATGAGGCGATGATAGCGCTTGTAATACTTTAATATCGGAGGGGCCAATACTATCATCGCCTAATATAATGTCTAAGGTAGATCCGGCACCTCGAGGCGAATAGAATGTGGGTTCGGTCGGGAAGTGAATAAATATATTCCCTTCACTCAACATTTCATATAGACATTGACCTATTTTATTAGCTCGGACACAGTTCCAAAGCCTATTACGCGCGTTAAGATCGCCATAAAGCAAGTACTTTTGGTTTTGACGTGTAAACCTTTTTAAATCGTTTTTGAATATAGTTAATTTATCCTTCGTGAGTTTTGTACCAGGAAAGTAACCTGCGTATAATTTGATTTCAGATTCTTCTAACAATAGCCCTATGTTTTCGATGGCAGACGATTCAAAAGGGGGCAATGGAGAATGCCTAATTGATTTTGTAATTGCAATTGCAACTCCACCACCTATTTTATTTTTTCGATCACATCGATATATGTGGAAGTTAGCATGACTTAGCTTATCATGCGGCCTCAACCAAGTTTCCGTTAAAATACAAATATCAACCTTAATTTTAGTTATAAAATCAAAGAATTCGATTACCTTATTTTTAATGCTTTGCGCATTCCATATTAGAATTTTCAATTCTTCAGCCATATAGAAACTTTACTGAAATGCTAACAATTGCATTGAATTGATCTTGTCTATTTTTACAATTTGATAAGTTTATGATCAGTTCTTGAGAAAGCTTTAATAAATCTTCTGGCGAGAAAAGTTCTTCATTACAAGTTTTACCAGACAGTGTTGGGGTGTTTTTGGTCGCCGCACTGTAGGAGAGTTGAGGTTGAGGTCTATTTCCAATTGCGTTCGTTGTACTCACTAAGTTTGCCGGCAATTTCGGAATATTTGCAACACAGGTTTGTGTCTTAGATTTAAGTGTAGACAGACTTGGGAAATTTTTCTCCGAAAGTGCAAACGTATCAAAGCTTCTATGAGATTTTGGGTTGCTTCTCCTTTTTTGTAGCTTTTCTTTAAGCACGATATAATCTGTTCTGCTCTTGCATTCGGGAGCATTGGAAAAGTGAGGACCATTACAATTGTAGCATACTATTCTATTACTCTCCTCTTTTCGTAGTTTGCACTTAGAGTGTTCATGAGGGCCGCTACATTTGGCACATTTAGTGGGTAAATGACAATGGGAGGAGCCATGCCCATACATTTGGCAATTTCGGCATTGCGTCGGGCCTTTACGTTTGTTAGAGTAGTAGCTCCAACGTACAATTGTGTGAAGAATAGTTTTAATTTTCCTCAGATCAGCCATTTTTGTCCCTCTTTGTAGATAGAGCAGGTAATATATCTGTTCACTTCCTCCTACCTTAGAAGTGAACTTTTTTATGTCGAATGAATTGACGTCATGATCGCTTTTCAGGATTTTTCTTAAATCTTCCGTAGGAATGTCATGGAGCCCTGTTATGACTACTTTTAATGGCCGTAAATCTGGCCGTTGGGAAGTGAAAAAGTTCACTTTTTTGGCTTTTAGATATTTTTCAATAGTAGAGTAATCTTCATACATATGAAGAAAAAAGCGTTTTCCAATTGAGATTAATTTAATTGAAAAATTTTCAATTTTAAGCTCTTTGAGGATGGCATCAATTGTATCGCGGGGAAGATCAGTGAAAGTGATTGGGGGAACTCTCACCTTGGCTTGCTGTTCCATGCTCGGTTGTTGACCGATGTCGCTGCTACCCTCAAGGTCAGCTAATGGCAGGAATCTGTTTGACACGGATGATTTAGAAGCGCTTCGCGCCATCTTGAATTGGTCCCTGAGGAGCCTTCCGATCGGGGAAGATTCCCGACTTCTTTTCCTGCGCTGGGCAGGGTTGGAGTTTTCACAACAATCAACACTCACTTCGGGTATTCCGATACACTTAATTTATTAAATTAGAAAGATAGATAAAACAATAGAATTAAATGCTTCTGACACTCGGAAAATTCCCTCGTACGTCCGCACTGACTGATAGCAGTGGAAAGACTGATTGATGATTGATGGTTGATGATTGATGATTGATGATTGATGATTGATGCTTGATGATGGATGATTGATGATTGATGATTGATGATTGATGATTGATGATTGATTATTGATGATTGATGATTGATGATTTATGATTGATGATTGATGATTGATGATTGATGATTGATGATTGATGATTGATGATTTATGATTGATGATTGATGATTGATGATTGATGATTGATGATTGATGATTGATGATTGATGATTGATGATTGATGATTGATGATTGATGATTGATGATTGATGATTGATGATTGATGATTGATGATTGATGATTGATGATTGATGATTGATGATTGATGATTGATGATTGATGATTGATGATTGATGAGTGATGATTGATGATTGATGATTGATGATTGATGATTGATGATTGATGATTGATGATTAATGGTCGATGAGTGATGATTGATAATAGATGTTTGATGATTGATGATTAATGATTGATGATTGGTGATTGGTGATTGATGATTGGTAATTGTTGATTAATGATTGATGATTGATGATTGATGGTTGATGATTGATGCTTGATGATGGATGATTGATGATTGATGATTGATGATTGATGATTGATGATTGATGATTGATGATTGATGATTGATGATTGATGATTGATGATTGATGATTGATGATTGATGAGTGATGATTGATGATTGATTATTGATGATTGATGATTGATGATTGATGATTGATGATTGAAGATTGATGATTGATGATTCATAATTGATGATTGATGATTGATGATTGATGATTGCTGATTGATGATTGATGATTGATGATTGATGATTGATGATTGATGATTGATGATTGATGATTGATGATTGATGATTGATGATTGATGATTGATGATTGATGATTGATGATTGATGATTGATGATTGATGATTGATGATTGATGATTGATGATTGATGATTGATGATTGATGATTGATGATTGATGATTGATGATTGATGATTGCTGATTGCTGATTGATTATTGATGATTGACAATTGATGATTGATGATTGATGATCGATAATTGATGATTGATGATTGATGATTGATGATTGATGATTGATGATTGATGATTGATGATTGATGATTGATGATTGATGATTGATGATTGATGATTGATGATTGATGATTGATGATTGATGATTGATGATTGATGATTGATGATTGATCATTGATCATTGATCATTGATGATTGATGGTTGATGATTGATGATTGATGCTTGATGATGGATGATTGATGATTGATGATTGGTGATTGATGATTTATGATTGATGATCGTTGATTGATGTTTGATGATTGGTGATTGATGATTGATGATTGATGATTGATGATTGATGATTGATGATTGATTATTAATGATTGAAGAGTGATGATTGATGATTGATGATTGATGATTGATGATTAATGATCGATGATTGATGATTGATGATTGATGATTGATGCTTGATGATTGATGATTGATTACCGATGATACATGAATAATGATTAATGATTTATGATTGATGATTGTTGATTGATGTTTGATGATTGGTGATTGATGATTGATGATTGATGATTGATGACTGATGATTGATGATTGATGATTGATGATTGATGATTGATTATTAATGATTGAAGAGTGATGGTTTATGATTGATGATTGATAATTAATGATCGATGATTGATGATTGATGATCGATGATTGATGATTGATGATTGAAGATTGACAATTGATGATTGATGATTGATGATTGATGATTTACGGTTGATGATTGATGATTGATGCTTGATGATGGATGATTGATGATTGATGATTGATGATTGATGATCGTTGATTGATGATTGATAATTGATGATCGATGATTGATGATTGGTGATTGGCGATTGATGATTGGTAATTGTTGATTAATGATTGATGGTTGATGATTGATGATTGATGGTTGATGATTGATGATTGATGCTTGATGACGGATGATTGATGATTGATGATTGATTATTGATGATTGATGATTGATGATTGATGATTGATGATTTATGATTGATGATTGATGATTGATGATTGATGATTGATGATTGATGATTGATGATTGGTGATTGATGATTGATGATTGATGATTGATGATTGATGATTGATGATTGATGATTGATGATTGATGATTGATGATTGATGATTGATGATTGATGATTGATGATTGATGATTGATGATTGATGATTGATGATTGATGATTGATGATTGATGATTGATGATTGATGATTGATGATTGATGATTGATGATTGATGATTGATGATTGATGATTGATGATAGATGATTGATGATTGTTAATTGATGATTGCTGATTGCTGATTGATTATTGATGATTGATAATTGATGATTGATAATTGATGATTGATGATTGATGATTGATGATTGATGACTGATGATTGATGATTGATGATTGATGATTGATGATTGATGATTGATGATTGATGATTGATGATTGATGATTGATGATTGATGATTGATGATTGATGATTGATGATTGATTACAGATGATACATGAATAATGATAGATGATTTATGATTGATGATTGTTGATTGATGTTTGATGATTGGTGATTGATGATTGATGATTGATGCTTGATGATTGATGATCGACGATTGATGATTGGTGATTGATGATTGGTAATTGATGATTGATCATTGATGATTGATGATTGATGATTGATGATTGATGATTGATGATTGATGATTGATGATTGATGATTGATGATTGATGATTGATGATTGATGATTGATGATTGATGATTGATGATTGATGATTGATGATTGATGATTGATGATTGATGATTGATGATTGATGATTGATGATTGATGATTGATGATTGATGATTGATTACAGATGATACATGAATAGTGATTGATGATTTATGATTGAGAATTGTTGAGTGATGTTTGATATTTGGTGATTGATGATTGATGATTGATGATTGATGAGTAATGATCGATGAGTGATGATTGATGATTGGTAATAGATGTTTGATGATTGATGATTGATGATTGATGATTGATGATTGGTGATTGGTGATTGCTGATTGATGATTGGTAACTGTTGATTGATGATTGATGGTTGATGATTGATGATTGATGCTTGATGATGGATGATTGATGATTGATGATTGATGATTGAAGATTGGTGATTGATGATTGATGATTTATGATTGATGATTGATGATTGATGATTTATGAGTGATGATTGATGATTGATAATTGATGATTGATGATTGATGATTGATGATTGATGGTTGATGATTGATGATTGATGATTGATGAGTGATGATTGATGATGGATGATTGATGCTTGATGCTTGATGATAGATGATTGATGATTGATGATTGATGATTGATGATTGATGATTGATGATTGATGATTGATGATTGGTGATTGATGATTGATGGTTGATGATTGATGATTGATGATTGATGATTAATGATTGATGAATGACGATTGATGATTTATGATTGATGATTGATGATTGATTAATAATGACTGCTGAGTGATGATTGATGATTGATGATTGATTATTGATGATTGATGATTGATGATTGATGATTGATGATTGACGATTGATGATTGATAATAGATGATTGATGATTGATGCTTGATGATTGATGATAGATGATTGAGGATTGGTGATTGATGATTGGTAATTGATGATTGATGATTGATGATTGATGATTGATGATTGATTAGTAATGATTGAAGAGTGATGATTGATGATTAATGATCGATGATTGATGATTGATGATTGATGATTGATGATTGAGGATTGATGATTGATGATTGATGATTGATGGTTGATGATTGATGATTGATGATTGATGATTGATAATAGATAATTGATGATTGATGCTTGATGATTGATGATCGACGATTGATGATTGGTGATTGATGATTGATGATTGATGATTGATGATTGATGATTGATGATTGATGATTGATGACTGGTGATTGATGATTGATGATTGATGATTGATGATTGATGATTAATTATTAATGATTGATAAGTGATGATTGATGATTGATGATTGATGAATGATGATCGATGATTGATGATTTATGATCGATGATCGATGATTGATGATTGATGATTGATGATTGATGATTGATGATTGATGATTGATGATTGATGATTGATGATTGATGAGTGATGATTGATGATTGATGATTGATGATTGATGATTGATGATTGATGATTGATGATTGATGATTGATGATTGATGATTGATGATTGATGATTGATGATTGATGATTCATGATTGATGATTGATGATTGATGATTCATGATTGATGATTGATGATTGATGATTGATGATTGATGATCGATGATTGATGATTGATGATTGATCATTGATGATTGCTCATTAATGATTGATCATTGATGATTGATCATTGATGATTGATCATTGATGATTGATGATTGATTATTGCTGATTGATGATTGATGATTGATGATTGATGATTGATGATTAATTACCGATGATACATGAATAATGATTGATGATTTATGATTGATGTTTGTTGATTGATGTTTGATGATTGGTGATTGATGATTGATGATTGATGATTGAAGATTGATGATTGATGATTGATGATTGATGATTGATGATTGATAATTGATAATTGATAATTGATGATTGATGATTGATGATTGATGATTAATGAGCGATGAGTGATGATTGATGATTGATAATAGATGTTTGATGATTGATGATTGATTTTTGGTGATTGATGATTGGTAATTGTTGATTAATGATTGATGCTTGATGGTTGATGATTGATGATTGATGCCTGATGATGGATGATTGATGATTGATGATTGATGATTTATGATTAATGATTGATGATTGCTGATTGATGATTGATGATTGAGGATTGATGATTGATGATTGATTATTTATGATTGATGATTGATGATTGATGATTGATGATTGATGATTGATGATTGATAATTGATGATTGACTATTGATGATTCATGCCCGGTATTTGATGGTTGATGGTTGATGATTGACGATTGATGGTTGGTGAATGATGATTGGTAATCGATGATTGATAATTGATGATTGATGATTGAAAATTGACAATTGATGATTGATAATTGATGAATGATGGTTGATGATTGATGATTGATGATTGATGCTTGATGATGGATGATTGATGATTGATGATTGATGATTGATGATTTATGATTGATGATCGTTGATTGATGTTTGATGATTGGTGATTCATGATTGATGATTGATGATTGATGATTGATGATTGATGATTGATTAGTAATGATTGAAGAGTGATGATTGATGATTAATGATCGATGATTGATGATTGATGATTGATGATTGAGGATTGATGATTGATGATTGATGATTGATGGTTGATGATTGATGATTGATGATTGATGATTGATGATTGATGGTTGATAATAGATAATTGATGATTGATGCTTGATGATTGATGATCGACGATTGATGATTGGTGATTGATGATTGATTATTGATGATTGATGATTGATGATTGATGATTGATGATTGATGATTGATGATTGATGATTGATGATTGATGATTGATGATTGATGATTGATGATTGATGATTAATGATTGATGATTGATGATTGATGATTGACGCTTGATCATTGATGATTGATGATTGATGATTGATGATTGATGATTGATGATTGATGATTGATGATTGATGATTGATGATTGATGATTGGTGATTGATGATTGGTGATTGTTGATTAATGATTGATGGTTGATGATTGATGATTGATGGTTGATGATTGATGATTGATGCTTGATGATGGATGATTGATGATTGATGATTGATTATTGATTATTGATGATTGATGATTGATGATTGATGATGGATGATTGATGATAGATGATTGATGCTTGATGATTGATGATCGACGATTGATGATTGGTGATTGATGATTGATGACTGATGATTGATGATAGATGATTGATGATTGATGATTGATGATTGATGATTGATGATTGATGATTAATGATTGATGATTGATGATTGATGCTTGATCATTGATGATTGATGATTGATGATTGATGATTGATGATTGATGATTGATGATTGATGATTGATGATTGATGATTGATGATTGATGATTGGTGATTGGTGATTGATGATTGGTAATTGTTGATTAATGATTGATGGTTGATGATTGATGATTGATGGTTGATGATTGATGATTGATGCTTGATGATGGATGATTGATGATTGATGATTGAAAATTGACAATTGATGATTGATAATTGATGAATGATGGTTGATGATTGATGATTGATGATTGATGCTTGATGATGGATGATTGATGATTGATGATTGATGATTGATGATTTATGATTGATGATCGTTGATTGATGTTTGATGATTGGTGATTCATGATTGATGATTGATGATTGATGATTGATGATTGATGATTGATTATTAATGATTGAAGAGTGATGATTGATGATTAATGATCGATGATTGATGATTGATGATTGATGATTGAGGATTGATGATAGATGATTGATGATTGATGGTTGATGATTGATGATTGATGATTGATGATTGATGATTGATGATTGATGATTGATAATAGATAATTGATGATTGATGCTTGATGATTGATGATCGACGATTGATGATTGGTGATTGATGATTGATGATTGATGATTGATGATTGATGATTGATGATTGATGATTAATGATTGATGATTGATGATTGATGATTGATGCTTGATCATTGATGATTGATGATTGATGATTGATGATTGATGATTGATGATTGATGATTGATGATTGGTGATTGGTGATTGATGATTGGTAATTGTTGATTAATGATTGATGGTTGATGATTAATGATTGATGGTTGATGATTGATGATTGATGCTTAATGATGGATGATTGATGATTGATGATTGATTATTTATGATTGATGATTGATGATTGATGATTGATGATTGATGATTGATGATTGATGATTGATGATTGATGATTGATGATTGATGATTGATGATTGATGATTGATGATTGATGATTGATGATTGATGATTGATGATTGATGATTGATGATTGAAGATTGATGATTAATGATTGATGATTGATGATTGGTGATAGGTGATTGATGATTGATGATTGGTAATTGTTGATTGATGATTGATGATTGATGGTTGATGATTGATGATTGATGATTGATGATGGATGATTGATGATTGATGATTGATGATTGATGATTGATGATTGATGATTTATTATTGATGATTGATGTTTGATGATTGATGAGTGATGATTGATGATTGATAATTGATGATTGATAATTGATGATTGATGATTGATGATTGATGATTGATGATTGATGGTTGATGATTTATGATTGATGATGGATGATTGATGATAGATGATTGATGATTGATGATTGATGATTGATGATTGATGATTGATGATTGATGATTGATGATTGATGATTGATGATTGATGATTGATGATTGATGATTGATGATTGATGATTGATGATTGATGATTGATGATTGATGATTGATGATTGGTGATGTGTGATTGATGATTGATGATTGGTAATTGTTGATTGATGATTGATGATTGATGATTGATGGTTGATGATTTATGATTGATGCTTGATGATGGATGATTGATGATTGATGATTGATGATTGATGATTTATTATTGATGATTGATGATTGATGATTGATGATTGATGATTGATGAGTGATGATTGATGATTGATAATTGATGATTGATGATTGATGATTGATGATTGATGATTGATTATTGATGATTGATGGTTGATGATTTATGATTGATGATGGATGATTGATGATAGATGATTGATGATAGATGATTGATGATTGATGATTGATGATTGATGATAGATGATTGATGCTTGATGATTGATGATCGACGATTGATGATTGGTGATTGATGATTGATGATTGATGATTGTTGATTGATGATTGATGATTGATGATTGATGATTGATGATTGATGATTGATGATTGATGATTGATGATTGATGATTAATGATTGATGATTGATGATTGATGATTGATGCTTGATCATTGATGATTGATGATTGATGATTGATGATTGATGATTGATGATTGATGATTGATGATTGATGATTGATGATTGATGATTAATGATTGATGATTGATGATTGATGCTTGATGATTGATGATTGATGATTGATGATTGATGATTGATGATTGATGATTGATGATTGGTGATTGGTGATTGATGATTGGTAATTGTTGATTAATGATTGATGATTGATGATTGATGGTTGATGATTGATGATTGATGCTTGATCATTGATGATTGATGATTGATGATTGATGATTGATGATTGATGATTAATGATTGATGATTGATGATTGATGGTTGATGATTTATGATTGATGATGGATGATTGATGATAGATGATTGAAGCTTGATGATTGATGATCGACGATTGATGATTGGTGATTGATGATTGATGACTGATGATTGATGATTGATGATTGATGATTGATGATTGATGATTGATGATTGATGATTGATGATTAATGATTGATGATTGATGATTGATGATTGATGATTGATGCTTGATCATTGATGATTGATGATTGATGATTGATGATTGATGATTGATGATTGGTGATTGGTGATTGATTATTGATGATTGATGATTGATGATTGATGATTGATGATTGATGATTGATGATTAATGATCGATGAGTGATGATTGATGATTGATAATAGATGTTTGATGATTGTTGATTGATTTTTGGTGATTGGTGATTGATGATTGGTAATTGTTGATTAATGATTGATGATTGATGGTTGATGATTGATGATTGATGCTTGATGATGGATGATTGATGATTGATGATTGATGATTGATGATTGATGATTGATGATTGCTGATTGATGATTGATGATTGAGGATTGATGATTGATGATTGATTATTTATGATTGATGATTGATGATTGATGATTGATAATTGATGATTGACTATTGATGATTCATGCCCGGTATTTGATGATTGATGGTTGATGATTGACGATTGATGGTTGGTGATTGATGATTGGTAATCGATGATTGATAATTGATGATTGATGATTGAAAATTGACAATTGATGATTGATAATTGATGAATGATGGTTGATGATTGATGATTGATGATTGATGCTTGATGATGGATGATTGATGATTGATGATTGATGATTGATGATTGATGATTGATGATTTATGATTGATGATCGTTGATTGATGTTCGATGATTGGTGATTCATGATTGATGATTGATGATTGATGATTGATGATTGATGATTGATGATTGATTATTAATGATTGAAGAGTGATGATTGATGATTAATGATCGATGATTGATGATTGATGATTGATGATTGAGGATTGATGATTGATGATTGATGATTGATGGTTGATGATTGATGATTGATGATTGATGATTGATGATTGATAATAGATAATTGATGAATGATGCTTGATGATTGATGATCGACGATTGATGATTGGTGATTGATGATTGATGATTGATGATTGATGATTGATGATTGATGATTGATGATTGATGATTGATGATTGATGATTGATGGTTGATGATTGATGATTGATGATTGATGATTGATGATTGATGATTAATGATTGAAGATTGATGATTGATGATTGATGCTTGATCATTGATGATTGATGATTGATGATTGATGATTGATGATTGATGATTGATGATTGATGATTGGTGATTGGTGATTGATGATTGGTAATTGTTGAGTAATGATTGATGGTTTATGATTGATGATTGATGGTTGATGATTGATGATTGATGCTTGATGATGGATGATTGATGATTGATGATGGATTATTGATGATTGATGATTGATGATTGATGATTGATGATTGATGATTGATGATTGATGATTGATAATTGATGATTGATGATTGATGATTGATGATTGATGATTGATGATTGATGATTGATGATTGATGATTGATTATTAATGATTGAAGAGTGATGATTGATGATTAATGATCGATGATTGATGATTGATGATTGATGATTGAGGATTGATGATTGATGATTGATGATTGATGGTTGATGATTGATGATTGATGATTGATGATTGATGATTGATAATAGATAATTGATGAATGATGCTTGATGATTGATGATCGACGATTGATGATTGGTGATTGATGATTGATGATTGATGATTGATGATTGATGATTGATGATTGATGATTGATGATTGATGATTGATGATTGATGGTTGATGATTGATGATTGATGATTGATGATTGATGATTGATGATTAATGATTGAAGATTGATGATTGATGATTGATGCTTGATCATTGATGATTGATGATTGATGATTGATGATTGATGATTGATGATTGATGATTGATGATTGATGATTGGTGATTGGTGATTGATGATTGGTAATTGTTGAGTAATGATTGATGGTTTATGATTGATGATTGATGGTTGATGATTGATGATTGATGCTTGATGATGGATGATTGATGATTGATGATGGATTATTGATGATTGATGATTGATGATTGATGATTGATGATTCATGATTGATGATTGATGATTGATGATTGATGATTGATGATTGATGATTGATTATTAATGATTGAAGAGTGATGATTGATGATTAATGATCGATGATTGATGATTGATGATTGATGATTGAGGATTGATGATTGATGATTGATGATTGATGGTTGATGATTGATGATTGATGATTGATGATTGATGATTGATAATAGATAATTGATGAATGATGCTTGATGATTGATGATCGACGATTGATGATTGGTGATTGATGATTGATGATTGATGATTGATGATTGATGATTGATGATTGATGATTGATGATTGATGATTGATGGTTGATGATTGATGATTGATGATTGATGATTGATGATTGATGATTAATGATTGAAGATTGATGATTGATGATTGATGCTTGATCATTGATGATTGATGATTGATGATTGATGATTGATGATTGATGATTGATGATTGATGATTGGTGATTGGTGATTGATGATTGGTAATTGTTGAGTAATGATTGATGGTTTATGATTGATGATTGATGGTTGATGATTGATGATTGATGCTTGATGATGGATGATTGATGATTGATGATGGATTATTGATGATTGATGATTGATGATTGATGATTGATGATTGATGATTGATGATTGATGATTGATAATTGATGATTGATGATTGATGATTGATGATTGATGATTGATGATTGATGATTGATGATTGATGATTGATGATTGATGATTGATGATTGATGATTGATGATTGATGATTGATGATTGATGATTGATGAGTGATGATTGATGATTGATAATTGATGATTGATAATTGATGATTGATGATTGATGATTGATGATTGATGATTGATGGTTGATGATTTATGATTGATGATGGATGATTGATGATAGATGATTGATGATTGATGATTGATGATTGATGATTGATGATTGATGATTGATGATTGATGATTGATGATTGATGATTGATGATTGATGATTGATGATTGATGATTGATGATTGATGATTGATGATTGATGATTGATGATTGATGATTGATGATGGATGATTGATGATTGATGACTGATGATTGATGATTGATGATTGATGATTGATGATTTATTATTGATGATTGATGATTGATGATTTATGATTGATGATGGATGATTGATGATAGATGATTGATGATAGATGATTGATGATTGATGATTGATGATTGATGATTGATGATTGATGATTGATGATTGATGATTGATGATTGATGATTGATGATTGATGATTGATGATTGATGATTGATGATTTATGATTGATGATTGATGATTGATGAATGACGATTGATGATTTATGATTGATGATTGATTAATAATGACTGCTGAGTGATGATTGATGATTGATGATTGATGATTGATGAATGACGATTGATGATTTATGATTGATGATTGATTAATAATGACTGCTGAGTGATGATTGATGATTGATTATTGATGATTGATGATTGATGATTGATGATTGACGATTGATGATTGATAATAGATGATTGATGATTGATACTTGATGATTGATGATTGATGATTGATGATTGATGATTGATGATTGATGATTGATGATTGATGATTGATGATTGATGATTGATGATTGATGATTGATGATTAATGATTGATGATTGATGATTGATGATTGATGCTTGTTGATTGATGATTGATGATTGATGATTGATGATTGATGATTGATGATTGATGATTGATGATTGATGATTGATGATTGGTGATTGGTGATTGATGATTGGTAATTGTTGATTAATGATTGATTGTTGATGATTGATGATTGATGGTTGATGATTGATGATTGATGCTTGATGATGGATGATGGATGATTGATGATTGATGATTGATGATTGATTATTGATGATTGATGATTGATGATTGATGATTGATGATTGATGATTGATGATTGATGATTGATGATTGATGATTGATGATTGATGATTGATGATTGATGATTGATGATTGATGATTGATGATTGATGGTTGATGATTGATGATTGATGATTGATGATTGATGATTGATGATTGATGATTGATGATTGATGATTGATGATTGATGATTGATGATTGATGATTGATGATTGGTGATGGGTGATTGATGATTGGTAATTGTTGATTGATGATTGATGATTGATGATTGATGGTTGATGATTGATGATTGATGCTTGATGATGGATGATTGATGATTGATGATTGATTATTGATTATTGATTATTGATTATTGATGATTGATGATTGATGATTGCTTATTGATGATTGAAGATTGATGATTGATGATTGATGATTGATGATTGATAATTGATGATTGATGATTGATGATTGATGATTTATGATTGAGGATTGATGATTGATGATTGATGATTGATGATTGATGATTGATGATTGCTGATTGATGATTGATGATTGATGATTGATGATTGATGATTGATGATTGATGATTGATGATTGATGATTGATGATTGATGATTGATGATTGATGATTGATGATTGATGATTGATGATTGATGATTGATGATTGATGATTGATGATTGAAGATTGATGATTGATGATTGATGATTGATGATTGATGTTTGATGATTGATGATTGATGATTGATGATTGATGATTGATGATTGATGATTGATGATTGATGATTGATGATTGATAATTGATGATTGACAATTGATGATTCATGCCCGGTATTTGATGATTGATTGTTGATGATTGACGATTGATGGTTGGTGATTGATGATTGGTAATCGATGATTGATAATTGATGATTGATGATTGAGGATTGATGATTGATGATTGATGATTGATGATTGATGATTGATGGTTGATGATTGATGATTGATGATTGATGATTGATGATTGATGATTGATGATTGATAATAGATGATTGATGCTTGATGATTGATGATCGACGATTGATGATTGGTGATTGATGATTGATGATTGATGATTGATGATTGATGATTGATGATTGATGATTGATGATTGATGATTGATGATTGATGATTGATGATTGATGATTGATGATTGATGATTGATGATTGATGATTGATGATTGATGATTGATGATTGATGATTGATGATTGATGATTGATGATTGATGATTGATGATTGATGATTGATGATTGATGATTGATGATTGATGATTGATGATTGATGATTGATAATTGATGATTGACTATTGATGATTCATGCCCGGTATTTGATGATTGATTGTTGATGATTGACGATTGATGGTTGGTGATTGATGATTGGTAATCGATGATTGATAATTGATGATTGATGATTGATAATTGACAATTGATGATTGATAATTGATGAATGATGGTTGATGATTGATGATTGATGCTTGACGATGGATGATTGATGATTGATGATTTATGATTGATGATTTATGATTGATGATCGTTGATTGATGATTGGTGATTGATGATTGATGATTGATGATTGATGATTGATTATTAATGATAATTAATGATAATATTAATGAGTGATGATTGATGATTAATGATCGATGATTGATGATTGATGATTGATGATTGAGGATTGATGATTGATGATTGATGATTGATGATTGATGATTGATGGTTGATGATTGATGATTGATGATTGATGATTGATAATAGATGATTGATGCTTGATGATTGATGTTCGACGATTGATGATTGGTGATTGATGATTGATGATTGATGATTGATGATTGATGATTGATGATTGATGATTGATGATTGATGATTGATGATTGATGATTGATGATTGATGATTGATGATTGATGATTGATGATTGGTGATTGGTGATTGATGATTGGTAATTGTTGATTAATAATTGATGGTTGATGATTGATGATTGATGGTTGATGATTGATGATTGATGCTAGATGATGGATGATTGATGATTGATGATTTATTATTGAAGATTGATGATTGATGATTGATGATTGGTGATGGGTGATTGATGATTGATGATTGATGATTGATGATTGATGATTGATGATTGATGGTTGATGATTGATGATTGATGATTGATGATTGATGATTGATGATTGATGATTGATGATTGATGAATGATGATTGATGATTGATGATTGATGATTGATGATTGGTGATGGGTGATTGATGATTGGTAATTGTTGATTGATGATTGATGATTGATGATTGATGGTTGATGATTGATGATTGATGCTTGATGATGGATGATTGATGATTGATGATTGATTATTGATTATTGATTATTGATGATTGATGATTGATGATTGCTTATTGATGATTGAAGATTGATGATTGATGATTGATGATTGATGATTGATAATTGATGATTGATGATTGATGATTTATGATTGAGGATTGATGATTGATGATTGATGATTGATGATTGATGATTGCTGATTGATGATTGATGATTGATGATTGATGATTGATGATTGATGATTGATGATTGATGATTGATGATTGATGATTGATGATTGATGATTGATGATTGATGATTGATGATTGATGATTGAAGATTGATGATTGATGATTGATGATTGATGATTGATGTTTGATGATTGATGATTGATGATTGATGATTGATGATTGATGATTGATGATTGATGATTGATGATTGATGATTGATAATTGATGATTGACAATTGATGATTCATGCCCGGTATTTGATGATTGATTGTTGATGATTGACGATTGATGGTTGGTGATTGATGATTGGTAATCGATGATTGATAATTGATGATTGATGATTGAGGATTGATGATTGATGATTGATGATTGATGATTGATGATTGATGATTGATGATTGATGGTTGATGATTGATGATTGATGATTGATGATTGATGATTGATGATTGATAATAGATGATTGATGCTTGATGATTGATGATCGACGATTGATGATTGGTGATTGATGATTGATGATTGATGATTGATGATTGATGATTGATGATTGATGATTGATGATTGATGATTGATGATTGATGATTGATGATTGATGATTGATGATTGATGATTGATGATTGATGATTGATGATTGATGATTGACGATTGATGATTGATGATTGATGATTGATGATTGATGATTGATGATTGATGATTGATGATTGATGATTGATGATTGATAATTGATGATTGACTATTGATGATTCATGCCCGGTATTTGATGATTGATTGTTGATGATTGACGATTGATGGTTGGTGATTGATGATTGGTAATCGATGATTGATAATTGATGATTGATGATTGATAATTGACAATTGATGATTGATAATTGGTGAATGATGGTTGATGATTGATGATTGATGCTTGATGATGGATGATTGATGATTGATGATTTATGATTGATGATTTATGATTGATGATCGTTGATTGATGATTGGTGATTGATGATTGATGATTGATGATTGATGATTGATGATTGATTATTAATGATAATTAATGATAATATTAATGAGTGATGATTGATGATTAATGATCGATGATTGATGATTGATGATTGATGATTGAGGATTGATGATTGATGATTGATGATTGATGATTGATGATTGATGGTTGATGATTGATGATTGATGATTGATGATTGATGATTGATAATAGATGATTGATGCTTGATGATTGATGATCGACGATTGATGATTGGTGATTGATGATTGATGATTGATGATTGATGATTGATGATTGATGATTGATGATTGATGATTGATGATTGATGATTGATGATTGATGATTGATGATTGATGATTGATGATTGATGATTGATGATTGATGATTGATGATTGGTGATTGGTGATTGATGATTGGTAATTGTTGATTAATAATTGATGGTTGATGATTGATGATTGATGGTTGATGATTGATGATTGATGCTAGATGATGGATGATTGATGATTGATGATTTATTATTGAAGATTGATGATTGATGATTGATGATTGGTGATGGGTGATTGATGATTGATGATTGATGATTGATGATTGATGGTTGATGATTGATGAATGATGCCTGATGATGGATGATTGATGATTGATGATTGATGATTGATGATTGATTATTGATTATTGATGATTGATGATTGATGATTGATGATTGATGATTGATGAGTGATGATTGATGATTGATAATTGATGATTGATTATTGATGATTAATGATTGATAATTTATGATTGATGATGGGTGATTGATGATAGATGATTGATGATAGATGATTGATGATTGATGATTGATGATTGATGATTGATGGTTGATGATTGATGATTGATGATTGATGATTGGTGATTGATGATTGATGATTGATGATTGATGATTGATGATTGATGATTGATGATTGATGATTGATGATTGATGATTGATGATTGATGATTGATGATTGATGATTGATGATTGATGATTGATGATTGATGATTGATGATTGATGATTGATGATTGATGATTGATGATTGATGATTGATGATTGATGATTGATGATTGATGATTGATGATTGATTATTCATGATTAATGATTGATGATTGATGATTGATGAATGACGATTGATGATTTATGATTGATGATTGATGATTGATTAATAATGACTGCTGCGTGATGATTGATGATTGATGATGGATGATTGATTATTGATGATTGATGATTGACGATTGATGATTGGTAATAGATGATTGATAATTGATACTTGATGGTTGATGATCGATGATTGATGATTGGTGATTGATGATTGGTAATTGATGATTGATGATTGATGATTGATGATTGATGATTGATGATTGATGATTGATGATTGATGATTGATGATTGATGATTGATGATTGATGATTGATGATTGATGATTGATGATTGATGATTGATGATTGATGATTGATGATTAATTATTAATGATTGATGAGTGATGATTGATGATTGATGATTGATGAATGATGATCGATGATTGATGATTTATGATCGATGATTGATGATTGATGATTGATGATTGATAATTGATGATTGATGATTGATGATTGATGATTGATGATTGATGATTGATGATTGATGATTGATGATTTATGATTGATGATGGATGATTGATTATTAATGATTGATTATTAATGATTGATAAGTTATGATTGATGATTGATGATTTATGATTGATGATTGATGCTTGACGATTGATGATCGACGATTGATGATTGGTGATTGATGATTGATGATTGATGACTGATGATTGATGATTGATGATTGATGATTGATGATTGATGAGTGATGATTGATGACTGATGATTGATGATTGATGATTGATGATTGATGATTGATGATTGATGATTGATGATAGATGATTGATGATTGATGATTGATGATTGATGATTGATAATTGATGATTGACTATTGATGCTTCATGCCCGGTATTTGATGATTGATGGCCGATGATTTACGATTGATGGTTGGTGATTGATGATTGGTAATCGATGATTGATAAGTGATGATTGATGATTGAAAATTGACAATTGATGATTGATAATTGATGAATGATGGTTGATGATTGATGATTGATGCTTGATGATGGATGATTGATGATTGATGATTGATGATTGATGATTTATGATTGATGATCGTTGATTGATGTTTGATGATTGGTGATTGATGATTGATGATTGATGATTGATGATTGATTATTAATGATTGAAGAGTGATGATTGATGATTAATGGTCGATGATTGTTGATTGATGATTGATGATTGATGATTGATGATTGATGATTAATGATTGATGATTGATGATTGATGATTGATGATTGATGCTTGATCATTGATGATTGATGATTGATGATTAGTGATTGGTGATTGATGATTGGTAATTGTTGATTAATGATTGATGGTTGATGATTGATGATTGATGGTTGATGATTGATGATTGATGCTTGATAATGGATGATTGATGATTGATGATTGATGATTGATTATTGATGATTGATGATTGATGATTGATGATTGATGATTGATGATTGATAATTGATGATTGATGATTGATGATTGATGATTGATGATTGATGATTGGTGATGGGTGATTGATGATTGATGATTGGTAATTGTTGATTGATGATTGATGATTGATGATTGATGATAGATGGTTGATGATTGATGATTGATGATTGATGCTTGATGATGGATGATTAATGATTGATGATTGATGATTGATGATTGATGATTGATTATTGATTATTGATGATTGATGATTGATAATTTATGATTGATGATGGATGATTGATGATAGATGATTGAAGATAGATGATTGATGATTGATGATTGATGATTGATGATTTATGATTGGTGATTGATGATTGATTATTGATGATTGATGATTGATGATTGATGATTGATGAATGACGATTGATGATTTATGATTGATGATTGATGATTGATGATTGATGATTGATTAATAATGACTGCTGAGTGATGATTGATGATTGATGATTGATGATTGATGATTGATGATTGATGATTGATGATTGATTATTGATGATTGATGATGGATGATTGATGATTGATGATTGATGATTGATGATTGATGATTGATTATTGATGATTGACGATTGATGATTGATGATTGATGATTGATGATTGATGATTGATGATTGATGATTGATGATTGATGATTGATGATTGATGATTGATGATTGATGATTGATGATTGATGATTGATGATTGATGATTGATGATTGATGAGAGATGATTGATGATTGATGATTGATTATTGATGATTGATGATTGATTATTGATGATTGATGATTGATCATAGATAATTGATGATTGATGATTGATGATTGGTGATTGATGATTGGTAATTGTTGATTAATGATTGATGATTGATGATTGATGATTGATGGTTTATGATTGATGATTGATGATTGATGATTAATGATCGATGAGTGATGATTAATGATTGATGATCGATGACTGATGATAGATGATTGATGATTGATGATTGATGATTGATTACAGATGATACATGAATAATGATTGATGATTTATGATTGATGATTGTTGATTGATGTTTGATGATTGGTGATTGATGATTGATGATTGATGCTTGATGATTGATGATTGACGATTGATGATTGGTGATTGATGATTGGTAATTGAGGATTGATCATTGATGATTGATGATTGATGATTGATGATTGATGATTGATGATTGATGATTGATGATTGATGATTGATTATTGATGATTGATGATTGATGATTGATGATTGATTACAGATGATACATGAATAATGATTGATGATTGATGATTGATGATTGATGATTGATGATTGATGATTGATGATTGATGATTGATGATTGATGATTGATTATTGATGATTAATGATTGATGATTGATGATTGATAATTGATTATGGATGATTTATGATTGATGATTGATGATTGATGATTGATGATTGATGATTAATGATTGATGATTGATGATTGATGATTGATGATTGATGATTGATGATTGATGATTGATGATTGATGATTGATGATTGATGATTGATGATTGATGATTGATGATTGATGATTGATGATTGATGAATGACGATTGATGATTTATGATTGATGATTGATAATTGATTAATAATGACTGCTGAGTGATGATTGATGATTGATAATTGATGATTGATGATTGATGATTGATGATTGATAATAGATGATTGATGATTGATACTTGATGATTGATGATTGGTGATTGATGATTGGTAACTGATGATTGATGATTGATGATTGATGATTGATGCTTGGTGATTGGTGCTTGATGATTGATGATCGACGATTGATGATTGGTGATTGATGATTGGTAATTGATGATTGATCATTGATGATTGATCATTGATGATTGATGAATGATGATCGATGATTGATGATTGATGATCGATGATTGATGATTGATGATAGATGATTGATGATTGATGATTGATGATTGATGATTGACGATTGATTTTTGATGATTGATGATTGATGGTTGATGATTGATGATTGATGATTGATGATTGATGATTGATGATTGATGATTGATGATTGATGATTGATGATTGATGATTGAGGATTGATGATTGATGATTGATGATTGATGATTGATGATTGATGATTGATCATTGATGATTGATGATTGATGATTGATGATTGATGACTGATGATTGATGATTGATGATTGATGATTGATGATTGATGATTGATGATTGATGATTGATGATTGATGATTGATGATTGATGATTGATGATTGATGATTGATGATTGATGATTGATGATTGATGATTGATGATTGATGATTGATGATTGATTATTGATGATTGATGATTGATGATTAATGATCGATGGGTGATGATTGATGATTGATAATAGATGTTTGATGATCGATGATTGATGATAGATGATTGATGATTGATGATTAATGATCGATGAGTGATGATTGATGATTGATAATAGATGTTTGATGATAGATGATTGATGATTGGTGATTGGTGATTGATGATTGGTAATTGTTGATTTATGATTGATGATTGATGGTTGATGATTGATGATTGATGCTTGATGATGGATGATTGATGATTGAGGATTGATGATTGATGATTGATTATTGATGATTGATGATTGATGACTGATGATTGATGATTGATGATTGATGATTGATGAATGATGATTGATGATTGATGATTGAAGATTGATGATTGATGATTGATGATTGATTATTGATGATTGATGATTGATGATTGATGATTGATGCTTGATGATTGATGATTGATTATTGATGATTGATGATTGATGATTGATGATTGATGATTGATGATTGAAGATTGATGATTGATGATTGATGATTGATGATTGATGATTGATGATTGATGATTGATGATTGATGATTGATGATTGATGATTGATGATTGATGACAGATGATTGATGATTGATGAATGATGATTGATGATTGATGATTAATGATCGATGCGTGATGATTGATGATTGATAATAGATGTTTGATGATTGATGATTGATGGTTGATGATTGATGATTGATGAGTGATAATAGATGATTGATGATTGATGCTTGATGATTGATGATCGATGATTGATTATTGGTGATTGATGATTGATACTTGATGATTGATGATTGGTGATTGATGATTGGTAACTGATGATTGATGATTGATGATTGATGCTTGGTGATTGGTGCTTGATGATTGATGATCGACGATTGATGATTGGTGATTGATGATTGGTAATTGATGATTGATCATTGATGATTGATCATTGATGATTGATGAATGATGATCGATGATTGATGATTGATGATCGATGATTGATGATTGATGATAGATGATTGATGATTGATGATTGATGATTGATGATTGACGATTGATTTTTGATGATTGATGATTGATGGTTGATGATTGATGATTGATGATTGATTATTGATGATTGATGATTGATGATTGATGATTGATGATTGATGATTGATGATTGATGATTGATGATTGATGATTGAGGATTGATGATTGATGATTGATGATTGATGATTGATGATTGATGATTGATCATTGATGATTGATGATTGATGATTGATGATTGATGATTGATGATTGATGATTGATGATTGATGATTGATGATTGATGATTGATGATTGATGATTGATGATTGATGATTGATGATTGATGATTGATGATTGATGATTGATGATTGATGATTGATGATTGATGATTGATGATTGATTATTGATGATTGATGATTGATGATTGATGATTAATGATCGATGGGTGATGATTGATGATTGATAAAAGATGTTTTATGATTGATGATTGATGATAGATGATTGATGATTGATGATTAATGATCGATGAGTGATGACTGATGATTGATAATAGATGTTTGATGATAGATGATTGATGATTGGTGATTGGTGATTGATGATTGGTAATTGTTGATTTATGATTGATGATTGATGGTTGATGATTGATGATTGATGCTTGATGATGGATGATTGATGATTGATGATTGATGATTGATGATTGATGATTGATGATTGATGATTGATTATTGATTATTGATGATTGATGATTGATGACTGATGATTGATGATTGATGATTGATGATTGATGAATGATGATTGATGATTGATGATTGAAGATTGATGATTGATGATTGATGATTGATGATTGATGATTGATGAATGATGATGAATGATTGATGATTGATGAATGATGATTGATGATTGATGATTGATGATTGATGATTGATGATTGATGATTGATGATTGATGATTGATGATTGATGATTGATGATTGATGATTGATGATTGATGATTGATGATTGATGATTGATGATTGATGATTGATGACAGATGATTGATGATTGATAATTGATGATTGATGAATGATGATTGATGATTGATGATTAATGATCGATGAGTGATGATTGATGATTGATAATAGATGTTTGATGGTTGATGATTGATGAATGATGATTGATGGTTTATGATTGATGATTGATGATTGATAATAGATGATTGATGATTGATGCTTGATGATTGATGATCGATGATTGATGATTGGTGATTGATGATTGGTAATTGATGATTGATGATTGATGATTGATAATTGATGATTGATGATTGATGATTGGTGATTGATGATTGATGATTGATGATTGATGATTGATGATTGATGATTGATGATTGATGATTGATGATTGATGATTGATGATTGATGATTGATGATTGATGATTGATGATTGATGATTGATGATTGATGATTGATGATTGATGATTGATGATTGATGATTGATGATTGGTGATTGATGATTGATGATTGATGATTGATTATTTATGATTGATGATTGATGATTGATGATTGATTATTAATGATTGATGAGTGATGATTGATGATTGATGATTGATGATTGATGACAGATGATTGATGATTGATGAATGATGATGGATGATTGATGATTGATGATTGATGATTGATGATTGATGATTGATGATTGATGATTGATTATTGATTATTGATGATTGATGATTGATGATTGATGATTGATGATTGATGATTGATGATTGATGGTTGATGATTGATAATTGGTGATTGGTGATTGATGATTGGTAATTGTTGATTGATGATTGGTGATTGATGATTGATTACCGATGATACATGAATAATGATTGATGATTTATGATTGATGATTGTTGATTGATATTTGATTATTGGTGATTGATGATTGATGATTGATGATTGATAATTGATGATTGATGATTGATGATTGATGATTGATGATTGATGATTAATGATCGATGAGTGATGATTGATGATTGATGATTGATGATTGATGATTGATGATTGATGATTGATGATTGATGTTTGATGATTGATGATTGATGATTGATGATTGATGATTGATGATTGATGATTGATGATTGATGATTGATGATTAATTATTAATGATTGATGAGTGATGATTGATGATTGATGATTGATGAATGATGATCGATGATTGATGATTGATGATTTATGATCGATGATTGATGATTGATGATTGATGATTGATGATTGATAATTGATGATTGATGATTGATGATTGATGATTGATGATTGATGATTGATGATTGATGATTGATGATTGATGATTGATGATTGATGATTGATGATTGATGATTGATGATTGATGATTGATGATTGATGATTGATGATTGATGCTTGACGATTGATGATCGACGATTGATGATTGGTGATTGATTATTGATGATTGATGATTGATGATTGATGATTGATGATTGATGACTGATGATTGATGATTGATGATTGATGATTGATTATTGGTGATTGATGATTGATGATTGATGATTGATGATTTATGATTGATGATTGATGATTGATTAATAATGACTGCTGAGTGATGATTGATGATTGATGATTGACGCTTGATGATGGATGATTAATGATTGATGATTGATGATTGATGATTGATTATTGATTATTGATGATTGATGATTGATGATTGATGAATGATGATTGATGATTGATGAGTGATGATTGATGATTGATAATTGATGATTGATGATTGATGATTGATGATTGATGATTGATAATTTATGATTGATGATGGATGATTGATGATAGATGATTGATGATAGATGATTGATGATTGATGATTGATGATTTATGATTGGTGATTGATGATTGATGATTGATGATTGATGATTGATGATTGATGATTGATGATTGATGACTGATGATTGATGATTGATGATTGATGATTGATGATTGATGATTGATGATTGATGATTGATGATTGATCATTGATCATTGATGATTGATGATTGATGATTGATGATTGATGATTGATGATTGATGATTGATGATTGATGATTGATGATTGATGATTGATGATTGATGATTGATGATTGATGATTGATGATTTATGATTGATGATTGATGATTAATGATTGATGATTGATGATTGATGATTGATGATTGATGATTGATGATTGATGATTGATGATTGATGATTGATGATTGATGATTGCTGATTGATGATTGATTACAGATGATACATGAATAATGATTGATGATTGTTGATTGATGTTTGATGATTGGTGATTGATGATTGATGATTGATGATTGATTATTAATGATTGATGAGTGATGATTGATGATAGATAATTAATGATCGATGAGTGATGATTGATGATTGATAATAGATGTTTGATGATTGATGATTGGTGATTGGTGATTGATGATTGGTAATTGTTGAATGATGACTGATGATTGCTGATTGATGTTTGGTGATTGATGATTGATGATTGATAATAGATGATTGATGATTGATGCTGGATGATTGATGATCGACGATTGATGATTGGTGATTGATGATTGATGATTGATGATTGATGATTGATGACAGATGATTGATGATTGATGATTGATGAATGATGATGAATGATTGATGATTGATGAATGATGATTGATGATTGATGATTGATGATTGATGATTGATGATTGATGATTGATGATTGATGATTGATGATTGATGATTGATGATTGATGATTGATGATTGATGATTGATGACAGATGATTGATGATTGATAATTGATGATTGATGAATGATGATTGATGATTGATGATTAATGATCGATGAGTGATGATTGATGATTGATAATAGATGTTTGATGATTGATGATTGATGAATGATGATTGATGGTTTATGATTGATGATTGATGATTGATAATAGATGATTGATGATTGATGCTTGATGATTGATGATCGATGATTGATGATTGATGATTGATGATTGATGATTGACGATTGATGATTGATGATTGATGATTGATGATTGATGATTGATGATTGATGATTGATGATTGATGATTGATGATTGATGATTGATGATTGATGATTGATGATTGATGATTGATGATTGATGATTGATCATAGATAATTGATGATTGATGATTGATGATTGGTGATTGATGATTGGTAATTGTTGATTAATGATTGATGATTGATGATTGATGATTGATGATTGATGATTGTTGATTGATGATTGATGATTGGTAATTGTTGATTAATGGTTGATGATTGATGATTGATGATTGATGATTAACGATCGATGAGTGATGATTGTTGATTGATAATAGATGTTTGATGATTGATGATTGATGATTGGTGATTGATGATTGGTAATTGTTGATTAATGGTTGATGATTGATGATTGATGGTTGATGATTGATGATTGATGCTTGATGATGGATGATTGATGATTGATGATTGATTATTGATGATTGACGATAGATGATTGATGATTGATGATTGATGATTGATGGTTGATAATTGATGATTGATGATTGATGATTGATGATTGATGATTGATGATTGATGATTGATAATTGATGATTGATGATTGATAATTGATGATTGATGATTGATGATTGATGATTGATGATTGATGATTGTTGATTGATGTTTGATGATTGGTGATTGATGATTGATGTTTGATGCTTGATGATTGATGATCGACGATTGATGATTGGTGATTGATGATTGGTAATTGATGATTTATTATTGATGATTGATGTTTGATGATGGATGATTGATGATTGATGATTGATGATTGATGATTGATGATTGATGATTGATGATTGATGATTGACGATTGATGATTGATGATTGATGATTGATGATTGATGATTGATGATTGATGATTGATGATTGATGATTGATGATTGATGATTGATGATTGATGATTGATGATTGATGATTGATGATTGATGATTGATGATTGATGATTGATGATTGATGATTGATGATTGATGATTGATGATTGATGAGAGATGATTGATGATTGATGATTGATTATTGATGATTGATGATTGATGATTGATGATTGATGATTGATCATAGATAATTGATGATTGATGATTGGTGATTGATGATTGGTAATTGTTGATTAATGATTGATGATTGATGATTGATGATTGATGGTTTATGATTGATGATTGATGATTGATGATTGATGATTAATGATCGATGAGTGATGATTAATGATTGATGATCGATGACTGATGATAGATGATTGATGATTGATGATTGATGATTGATTGCAGATGATACATGAATAATGATTGATGATTTATGATTGATGATTGTTGATTGATGTTTGATGATTGGTGATTGATGATTGATGATTGATGCTTGATGATTGATGATTGACGATTGATGATTGGTGATTGATGATTGGTAATTGATGATTGATCATTGATGATTGATGATTGATGATTGATGATTGATGATTGATGATTGATGATTGATTATTGATGATTGATGATTGATGATTGATTACAGATGATACATGAATAATGATTGATGATTGATGATTGATGATTGATGATTGATGATTGATGATTGATGATTGATGATTGATTATTGATGATTAATGATTGATGATTGATGATTGATAATTGATTATGGATGATTTATGATTGATGATTGATGATTGATGATTGATGATTGATGATTAATGATTGATGATTGATGATTGATGATTGATGATTGATGATTGATGATTGATGATTGATGATTGATGATTGATGATTGATGATTGATGATTGATGATTGATGATTGATGATTGATGATTGATGATTGATGATTGATGAATGACGATTGATGATTTATGATTGATGATTGATAATTGATTAATAATGACTGCTGAGTGATGATTGATGATTGATAATTGATGATTGATGATTGATGATTGATAATAGATGATTGATGATTGATACTTGATGATTGATGATTGGTGATTGATGATTGGTAACTGATGATTGATGATTGATGATTGATGATTGATGCTTGGTGATTGATGCTTGATGATTGATGATCGACGATTGATGATTGGTGATTGATGATTGGTAATTGATGATTGATCATTGATGATTGATCATTGATGATTGATGAATGATGATCGATGATTGATGATTGATGATCGATGATTGATGATTGATGATAGATGATTGATGATTGATGATTGATGATTGATGATTGACGATTGATTTTTGATGATTGATGGTTGATGATTGATGATTGATGATTGATGATTGATGATTGATGATTGATGATTGATGATTGATGATTGATGATTGAGGATTGATGATTGATGATTGATGATTGATGATTGATGATTGATGATTGATGATTGATGATTGATGATTGATGATTGATGATTGATGATTGATGATTGATGATTGATGATTGATGATTGATGATTGATGATTGATGATTGATGATTGATGATTGATGATTGATGATTGATTATTGATGATTGATGATTGATGATTAATGATCGATGGGTGATGATTGATGATTGATAATAGATGTTTGATGATTGATGATTGATGATAGATGATTGATGATTGATGATTAATGATCGATGAGTGATGATTGATGATTGATAATAGATGTTTGATGATAGATGATTGATGATTGGTGATTGGTGATTGATGATTGGTAATTGTTGATTTATGATTGATGATTGATGGTTGATGATTGATGATTGATGCTTGATGATGGATGATTGATGATTGATGATTGATGATTGATGATTGATGATTGATTATTGATTATTGATGATTGATGATTGATGACTGATGATTGATGATTGATGATTGATGATTGATGAATGATGATTGATGATTGATGATTGAAGATTGATGATTGATGATTGATTATTGATGATTGATGATTGATGATTGATGATTGATGATTGATGATTGATGATTGATGATTGATTATTGATGATTGATGATTGATGATTGATGATTGATGATTGATGATTGAAGATTGATGATTGATGATTGATGACTGATGATTGATGATTGATGATTGATGATTGATGATTGATGATTGATGATTGATGACAGATGATTGATGATTGATGAATGATGATTGATGATTGATGATTAATGATCGATGCGTGATGATTGATGATTGATAATAGATGTTTGATGATTGATGATTGATGGTTGATGATTGATGATTGATGAGTGATAATAGATGATTGATGATTGATGCTTGATGATTGATGATCGATGATTGATTATTGGTGATTGATGATTGATAATTGATGGTTGATGATTGATGATTGATGATTGATGATTGGTGATTGATGATTGATGATTGATGATTGATGATTGATGATTGATGATTGATGATTGATGATTGATGATTGATAATTGATGATTGATGATTGAAGATTGATGATTGATGATTGATGATTGATGATTGATGATTGATGATTGAAGATTGATGATTGATGATTGATGATTGATGATTGATGATTGATTATTGATTATTGATGATTGATGATTTATAATTGATGATTGATTATTGATGATTGATGATTGATGATTGATGGTTGATGATTGATGATTGATGATTGATGATTGATGATTGATGATTGATGATTGATGATTGATGATTGAAGATTGAAGATTGATGATTGATGAGTTATGATTGATGATTGATGATTGATGATTGATGATTGATGATTGATTATTGATTATTGATTATTGATTATTGATGATTGATGATTGATTATTGATGATTGATGATTGATGATTGATGATTGATGATTGATGATTGATGATTGATGATTGATGATTGATGATTGATGATTGATGATTGATGATTGATAATAGATGTTTGATAATTGATGATTGATGATAGATGATTGATGATTGATGATTAATGATTGATGATTGATGATTGATTATTGATGATTGATGATTGATGATTGATGATTGATCATTGATGATTGATCATTGATGATTGATGATTGATTATTGATGATTGATGATTGATGATTAATGATTGATGATTGATGATTGATGATTGATGATTGATGATTGATGATTGATGATTGATGATTGATGATTGATGATTGATGATTGATGGTTGATGATTGAAGATTGATGATTGATGATTGATGATCGATGATTGATGATTGATGATTGATGATTGATGATAGATGATTGATGATTGATGTTTGATGATTGATGATGGATGATCGATGATTGATCATTGATCATTGATCATTGATGATTGATGATTGATGATTGATGATTGATGATTGATGATTGATGATTGATGATTGATGAGTGATGATTGATGATTGATGATTGATTATTGATGATTGATTATTGATGATTAATGATTGATGATTGATGATTGATGATTGATGATTGATGATTGATGATTGATGATTGATGATTGATGATTGATGATTGATGATTGATGATTGATGATTGATGATTGATGATTGATGATTGATGATTGATGATTGATGATTGATGATTGATGATTGATGATTGATGACAGATGATTGATGATTGATGATTTATGAATGATGATTGATGATTGATGATTAATGATCGATGCGTGATGATTGATGATTGATAATAGATGTTTGATGATTGATGATTGATGATTGATGGTTGATGATTGATGATTGATGAGTGATAATACATGATTGATGATTGATGCTTGATGATTGATGATCGATGATTGATGATTGGTGATTGATGATTGGTAATTGATGATTGATGATTGATGATTGATAATTGATGATTGATGATTGATGATTGATGATTGATGATTGGTGATTGATGCTTGATGATTGATGATTGATGATTGATGATTGAAGATTGATGATTGATGATTGATGATTGATGATTGATGATTGATGTTTGATGATTGATGATTGATGATTGATGATTGATGATTGATGATTGATGATTGATTATTGATTATTGATGATTGATGATTGATTATTGATGATTGATTATTGATGATTGATGATTGATGATTGATGGTTGATGATTGATGATTGATGATTCATGATTGATGATTGATGATTGATGATTGATGATTGAAGATTGAAGATTGATGATGGATGAGTTATGATTGATGATTGATGATTGATGATTGATAATTGATGATTGATAAGTGATAATTGATGATTGATGGTTGATGATTGATGATTGATGCTTGATGATGGATGATTGATGATTGATGATTGATGATTGATGATTGATGATTGATGATTGATGATTGATGATTGATGATTGATGATTGATGATTGATGATTGATGATTGATGATTGATGATTGATGATTGATGATTGATGATTGATGATTGATGATTGATGATTGATGATTGATGATTGATGATTGATGATTGATGATTGATGATTGATGATTGATGATTGATTATTGATGATTGATGATTGATGATTGATGATTGATGTTACATGATAGATGGTTGATGATTGGTGATTGGTGATTGATGATTGGTAATTGTTGATTTATGATTGATGATTGATGATTGATGATTGATGATTGATGATTGATGATTGATGATTGATGATTGATGATTGAAAATTGATCATTGATGATTGATGATTTATGATTTATGATTGATGATTGATGATTGATGATTGATGATTGATGATTGATGATTGATGATTGATGATTGATGATTGATGATTGATGATTGATGATTGATGATTGATGATTGATGATTGATGATTGATGATTTATGATTGATGATTGATGATTGATGATTGATGATTGATGATTGATGATTGATGATTGATGATTGATGATTGATGATTGATGATTGATGATTGATGATTGATGATTGATGATTGATGATTGATGATTGATGATTGATGATTGATGATTGATGATTGATGATTGATGATTGATGATTGATGATTGATGATTGATGATTGATGATTGATGATTGATGATTGATGATTGATGATTGATGATTGATGACAGATGATTGATGATTGATGATTGATTATTGATGATTGATGATTGATGATTGATGATGGATGATTGATGATTGATGACTGATGATTGATGATTGATGATTGATGATTGATGATTGATGATTGATGATTGATGATTGATAATAGATGATTGATGATTGATGCTTGATGATTGATGATCGATGATTGATGATTGGTGATTGATGATTGATTATTGATGATTGATGATTGATGATTGATAATTGATGATTGATGATTGATGATTGATGATTGGTGATTGATGATTGATGATTGATGATTGATGATTGATGATTGATGATTGATGATTGATGATTGATGATTGATGATTGATGATTGATGATTGATGATTGATGATTGATGATTGAAGATTGATGATTGATGATTGATGATTGATGATTGATGATTGATTATTGATGATTGATGATTGATTATTGATTATTGATGATTGATGATTGATGATTGATGATTGATTAATGATGATTGATGATTGATAATTGATGATTGATGATTGATGATTGATGATTGATGATTGTTGATTGATGATTGATGATTGATGATTGATGATTGATGATTGATGATTGATGATTGATGATTGATGATTGTGTAATGGATTTAAATTCCCAGCCGACACGGCGACGACTCGGGATGAAAGTCGGCCTCGCACCGACAATTGGACGTGCAGTCCTTGAGACGTGGCAACGAGTCGTACCCCGTGGGTCAACAACTCGGCCACTCGGAAGTTCCCTCGCGTGGTGGCTGCTGGCTAGCTAGCTCAGTGCGGCGAGGATTGCGGACGTGGGTCGGACCCAAGTGAACTTCCGCTCTTGGTTCCATTTGAACCAGCCACCGAAAAGCCCGATTTACTATGCGACGTTTCTAAACAAATTACGTTACTTTACTCTAATTTTTACCATCAAGATACAATCAAAGAATCAAACTCCCCGACTAACGCGCATTCGCGAACCGATATACCGCGGTGCCTAAAAACAAACTACTTTAATCTTGCGACCGTAAAACACGCGAACCCGAAAAACCGAACTAGTAGTCCGCGACACGACTACAAATTATTACCGGAACAAAACTACGGAACAAAACTACGGAACAAAACTACGACCCTACATCATCCTGCACTTACCTTCGCGCCATTTTCACCTGAAAGAAAAGGTTGTTGGAAGGAAAGAATGTGGTTTATCTTTTAGCACTTCATTTTATGTATTTTTATCAATTTTATCATTATAAAGAGTGTATTTTGATTCTACGTACTACTTCTCCAAGAAAAAAATGCAACGATTACAAACTACAAAAAAACTGGATAGGAGGAAATTAAGAGAAATAAAATTGAAAACAAAAAATTCTTGAAAAAAAAAAATAAAAATAAATCCCAACTCGAGTAAATCGCTTGTACACTTTGAATAATCCAATAAATTATTTATTCCTTTTCTTTTGCTTCTAATTATTTCCTGGCTCTTTTAAATGTTTAAATTACAATTAAAATTTAACTAACTTAAGCAATTAGAAAACGAAATAAATGTTGCTTCTTTTCTGTTAAAATATAATGTATGTTAATTTTTGTTGTATCTAAGAGGTTTCTATTCTAGAGTACTAGTAAAATAATAGAGCGTAAGTTTCTTAACTGTCAATGCGTTGTTTATATTTCCATCTACCTTTACACTTGTTTGACTGTTAAATTTATCGCTTAACGTTAAATTTATTTCAAGAATGGTATTGGGAAGGAAAAGTTAAGGTTGTTAATTAGTATGTTGTGTTTTTCGGTTCGATGGAAAATTTACATAAATTAAATATAATTCTGATAAAAATATACATATGAACATATGAACAAATTAACCTGGCTTAGTAATTGTTTAAATACTTAATAGTTTAGGTTTACCTTACGCCGCAATTACAACAACTGTACTGCTTTCAGTTGTTGCACTGGTTGTTTCAACGTAGTGGCAGCATTTCACGAATAAGAAGAGAAATCATTGTAGACTTTGTGGGTTGCGTGATGGTTGTATGGATCCATGCTTTTGTTTAAGAGCTAATACTTGAAGATATTTTAGCGATTTGATTATTTTTGAATGCCTCAGCAATTTTATGAGTGGTAAGCTTCCTCAATTTCAACTCAGACAGATGGACTTCAATGCAGTTTGCAGTCTGAAAACAGGAAGCAGATTCCAATGGTTACAAGCCTCAAGTCAACCGTCCGTGCTGCGCCCGTCGTGCGGCCCCTGCACTTTTCTGCTCTTGAAGCTGAGCGCCGTCGATCGAGTGGTGGCTTCACTACGTTATGTCGCGCTCACAACGTTTTGGCGGATTTTCACACAGTCCGTTTTGCTATTGAAATCCCGAGGAACCAGCGGTAAGGGTTTCCTTCCAATTTTCCAATTGAGCAATCAAATAGGTTTATATGCAAACTAGCAATTGTCAAGCGGTGTCTTTATGCTCACGGGCACACACTGACACCACTTTCGTAAACACTTCCGCATGGGTTTTCACGTCACACCGTCATCAAACCTCTGGCGATATTTTTGTTTTAGTGGCGTTGATGACAACGAAAATATCCATTGCATTCGACACGTTAGTTTTTTTTTCGAAGAAAACGAGAATTGCGGTTGCATTGAAATCAGAGTTTTAGGTGGTGATGCTGTTGCTGTCTTCGTCTGACGGTTCACGTTCTACTCTCCACCGCGAAGATTTCGTATATCTACCGTACATTTTACGACCGACCCATACATCGATTTGAAACCGCTTTTCTACTTTCCAACAGGTAATCGCGCGCGAAAGACACACCAAATTGTCAAGATAAGTTCACGTTTCGAAATAAAATTACGTCGAGTGATTTTCCACGAGATCACTTTTTTTTTCTTTTCCACCCGCGTGTGCCTCTTCTCGCGGTCCTCTCCCAACTACCCGTTCCGGAAATCGAAAAAAACTCTCTTCCGACCTGAAGTGGTCGCCAGGTCGTAGGTCAGCTGACTTTCGACCTGTCCGCTGAATTTTCGCCTGCGGGAAAAGATGGTTACACCATCTTCAGGTCGGTAGTCACTACAATTGATGATTGAAGATTGATGATTGATGATTGATGATTGATGATTGATGATTGATGATTGATGATTGACGATTGATTATTGATGATTGATGATTGATGATTGATTATTGATGATTGATGATTGATGATTGATGATTGATGATTGATGATTGATGATTGATGATTGATGATTGATGATTGATGATTGATGATTGATGATTGATGATTGATGATTGATGATTGATGATTGATGATTGATGATTGATGATTGATGATTGATGATTGATGATTGATGATTGAAGATTGATAATTGATGATTGATGATTGATGATTTATGATTGGTGATTGATGATTGATGATTGATGATTGATGATTGATAATTGATGATTGATGATTGATGGTTGATGATTGATGATTCATGATTGATGCTTGATGATTGATGATTGATGATTGATGATTGATGATTGATGATTGATGATTGATGATTGATGATTGATGATTGATGATTGATGATTGATGATTGAAGATTGAAGATTGACGATTGATGATTGATGATTGATGATTGATGATTGATGGTTGATGATTGATGATTGATGCTTGATGATGGATGATTGATGATTAATGATCGATGAGTGATGATTGATGATTGATAATAGATGTTTGATGATTGATGATTGATGATTGATGATTGATGGTTGATGATTGATGATTGATAATAGATGATTGTTGATTGATGCTTGATGATTGATGATCGATGATTGATGATTGGTGATTGATGATTGGTAATTGATGATTGATTCTTGATGATTGATAATTGATGATTGATGATTGATGATTGATGATTGATGATTGATGATTGATGATTGATGATTGATGATTGATGATTGATGATTGAAGATTGAAGATTGATGATTGATGATTGATGATTGATGATTGATGATTGATGATTGATGATTGATGATTGATGATTGGTGATTGATGATTGATGATTGATGATTGATGATTGATGATTGATAATAGATGTTTGATGATTGATGATTGATGACTGATGATTGATGATTGATGGTTGATGATTGATGATTGATGATTGATAATAGATAATTGTTGATTGATGCTTGATGATTGATGATCGATGATTGATGATTGGTGATTGATGATTGGTAATTGATGATTGATTCTTGATGATTGATTCTTGATGATTGATGATTGATGATCGATGATTGATGATTGATGATTGATGATTGATGATTGATGATTGATGATTGAAGATTGAAGATTGATGATTGATGATTGATGATTGATGATTGATGATTGATGATTGATGATTGATGATTGATGATTGATTATTGATCATTGATGATTGATGATTGATGATTGATGATTGATTATTGATGATTGATGATTGATGATTGATGATTCATGATGGATGATTGATGATTGATGATTGATGATTGATAATAGATGTTTGATGATTGATGATTGATGATTGATGATTGATGATTGATGATTGATGGTTGATGATTGATGATTGATGATTGATGATTGATAATAGATGATTGATGATTGATGATTGATGATTGATGATTGATGATTGAAGATTGAAGATTGATGATTGATGATTGATGATTAATGATTAATGATTGATGATTGAAGATTGATGATTGATGATTGATGATTGATAATAGATGTTTGATGATTGATGATTGATGATTGATGATTGATGGTTGATGATTGATGATTGATGATTGATAATAGATAATTGTTGATTGATGCTTGATGATTGATGATCGATGATTGATGATTGGTGATTGATGATTGGTAATTGATGATTGATTCTTGATGATTGATAATTGATGATTGATAATTGATGATTGATGATTGATGATTGATGATTGATGATTGATGATTGATGATTGATGATTGAAGATTGAAGATTGACGATTGACGATTGATGATTGATGATTGATGATTGATGATTGATGATTGATGATTGATGATTGATGATTGATGCTTGATGATTGATGATTGATGATTGATGATTGATGATTGATTATTGATGATTGATGATTGATGATTGATGATTGATGATTGATGATTGATGATTGATGATTGATGATTGATGATTGATGATTGATGATTGATGATTGATGATTGATGATTGATGATTGATGATTGATGATTGATGATTGATGATTGATGATTGATGATTGATGCTTGATGATTGATGATCGATGATTGATGATTGCTGATTGATGATTGGTAATTGATGATTGATTATTGATGATTGATAATTGATGATTGATGATTGATGATTGATGATTGATGATTGATGATTGATGATTGATGATTGATGATTGATGATTGATGATTGATGATTGATTATTGATGATTGATGATTGATGATTGATGATTGATGATTGATGATTGATGATTGATGATTGATCATTGATGATTGATTATTTATTATTGATGATTGATGATTGATGATTGATGATTGATGATTGATCATTGATGATTGATTATTGATGATTGATGATTGATGATTGATGATTGATGATTGATGATGGATGATAGATGATTGATGATTGATGATTGATGATTGATGATTGATGATTGATGATTGATGATTGATGATTGATGATTGATGATTGATGATTGATGATTGATGATTGATGATTGATGATTGATGATTGATGATTGATGATTGATGATTGATGATTGATGATTGATGATTGATGATTGATGGTTGATGATTGATGATTGATAATAGATGATTGATGATTGATGCTTGATGATTGATGATCGATGATTGATGATTGGTGATTGATGATTGGTAATTGATGATTGATGATTGATGAGTGATAATTGATGATTGATGATTGATGATTGATGATTGATGATTGATGATTGATGATTGATGATTGGTGATTGATGTTTGATGATTGATGATTGATGATTGAAGATTGATGATTGATGATTGATGATTGATGATTGATGATTGATGATTGATGATTGATGATTGATTATTGATGATTGATGATTGATGATTGATTGTTGATGATAGATTATTGATGATTGATGATTGATGATTGATGATTGATGATTGATGATTGATGATTGATGATTGATGATTGATGATTGATGATTGAGAATTGATGATTGATGATTGATGGTTAATGATTGATGATTGATGATTGAAGATTGATGATTGATGATTGATGATTGATGATTGATGATTGATGATTGATGATTGATGATTGATGATTGATGATTGATGATTGATGATTGATGATTGATGATTGATGATTGATGATTGATCATTGATGATTGATGATTGATGATTAATGATCGATGAGTGATGATTGATGATTGATGATCGATGATTGATGATTGATGATTGATGATTGATGATTGATTACAGATGATACATGAATAATGATTGATGATTTATGATTGATGATTGTTGATTGATGTTTGATGATTGGTGATTGATGATTGATGATTGATGCTTGATGATTGATGATCGACGATTGAGGATTGGTGATTGATGATTGGTAATTGATGATTGATCATTGATGATTGATGATTGATGATTGATGATTGATGATTGATGATTGATGATTGATGATTGATGATTGATGCTTGATGATTGATGATCGACGATTGATGATTGGTGATTGATGATTGGTAATTGATGATTGATCATTGATGATTGATGATTGATGATTGATGATTGATGATTGATTCTTGATTATTGATTATTGATGATTGATGATTGATGATTGATGATTGATGATTGATGATTGATGATTGATGATTGATGATTGATGATTGATGATTGATGATTGATTACAGATGATACATGAATAATTATTGATGATTTATGATTGATGATTGTTGAGTGATGTTTGATGATTTGTGATTGATGATTGATGATTGATGATTGATGATTGATGATTGATGATTGATGATTGATGATTGGTGATTGATGATTGATGATTGATGATTGATGATTGATGCTTGATGATGGATGATTGATGATTGATGATTGATGATTGATGATTGATGATTGATGATTGATGATTGATGATTGATGATTGATGATTGATTATTGATTATTAATGATTGATGATTGATGATTTATGATTGATTATGGATGATTGATGATTGATGATTGATGATAGGTAATTGATGATTGATGATTGATGATTGATGATTGATGATTGATGATTGATGATTGATGGTTGATGTTTGATGATTTATGATTGATGATTGATAATTGATGATTGATGATTGATGATTGATGATTGATGATTGATGATTGATGATTGATGATTGATGATTGATGATTGATGATTGATGATTGATGATTGATGATTGATGATTGCTGATTGATGATTGGTAATTGATGATTGATTATTGATGATTGATAATTGATGATTGATGATTGATGATTGATGATTGATGATTGATGATTGATGATTGATGATTGATGATTGATGATTGATGATTGATGATTGATTATTGATGATTGATGATTGATGATTGATGATTGATGATTGATGATTGATGATTGATGATTGATGATTGATCATTGATGATTGATTATTTATTATTGATGATTGATGATTGATGATTGATGATTGATGATTGATGATGGATCATTGATGATTGATTATTGATGATTGATGATTGATGATTGATGATTGATGATTGATGATGGATGATGGATGATTGATGATTGATGATTGATGATTGATGATTGATGATTGATGATTGATGATTGATGATTGATGATTGATGATTGATGATTGATGATTGATGATTGATGATTGATGATTGATGATTGATGATTGATGATTGATGATTGATGATTGATGATTGATGATTGATGATTGATGATTGATGATTGATGGTTGATGATTGATGATTGATAATAGATGATTGATGATTGATGCTTGATGATTGATGATCGATGATTGATGATTGGTGATTGATGATTGGTAATTGATGATTGATGATTGATGAGTGATAATTGATGATTGATGATTGATGATTGATGATTGATGATTGATGATTGATGATTGATGATTGGTGATTGATGTTTGATGATTGATGATTGATGATTGAAGATTGATGATTGATGATTGATGATTGATGATTGATGATTGATGATTGATGATTGATGATTGATGATTGATGATTGATGATTGATTATTGATGATTGATGATTGATGATTGATTGTTGATGATAGATTATTGATGATTGATGATTGATGATTGATGATTGATGATTGATGATTGATGATTGATGATTGATGATTGATGATTGATGATTGATGATTGATGATTGATGATTGAGAATTGATGATTGATGATTGATGGTTAATGATTGATGATTGATGATTGAAGATTGATGATTGATGATTGATGATTGATGATTGATGATTGATGATTGATGATTGATGATTGATGATTGATGATTGATGATTGATGATTGATCATTGATGATTGATGATTGATGATTAATGATCGATGAGTGATGATTGATGATTGATGATCGATGATTGATGATTGATGATTGATGATTGATGATTGATTACAGATGATACATGAATAATGATTGATGATTTATCATTGATGATTGTTGATTGATGTTTGATGATTGGTGATTGATGATTGATGATTGATGCTTGATGATTGATGATCGACGATTGAGGATTGGTGATTGATTATTGGTAATTGATGATTGATCATTGATCATTGATGATTGATGATTGATGATTGATGATTGATGATTGATGATTGATGATTGATGCTTGATGAGTGATGATCGACGATTGATGATTGGTGATTGATGATTGGTAATTGATGATTGATCATTGATGATTGATGATTGATGATTGATGATTGATGATTGATTCTTGATTATTGATTATTGATGATTGATGATTGATGATTGATGATTGATGATTGATGATTGATGATTGATTACAGATGATACATGAATAATTATTGATGATTTATGATTGATGATTGTTGAGTGATGTTTGATGATTTGTGATTGATGATTGATGATTGATGATTGATGATTGATGATTGATGATTGGTGATTGATGATTGATGATTGATGATTGATGATTGATGCTTGATGATGGATGATTGATGATTGATGATTGATGATTGATGATTGATGATTGATGATTGATGATTGATGATTGATGATTGATGATTGATGATTGATTATTGATTATTAATGATTGATGATTGATGATTTATGATTGATTATGGATGATTGATGATTGATGATTGATGATAGGTAATTGATGATTGATGATTGATGATTGATGATTGATGATTGATGATTGATGGTTGATGTTTGATGATTTATGATTGATGATTGATAATTGATGATTGATGATTGATGATTGATGATTGATGATTGATGATTGATGATTGATGATTGATGATTGATGATTGATGATTGATGATTGATGATTGATGATTGATGATTGATGATTGATGATTGATGATTGATGATTGATGATTGATTACAGATGATACATGAATAATGATTGATGATTTATGCTTGATGATTGATGATTGATTATTTATTTTTAATTATTGATGAGTGATGATTGATGATTGATGATTGATGAATGATGATCGATGATTGATAATTGATGATCGATGATTGATGATTGATGATTGATGATTGATGATTGATGATTGATGATTGATGATTCATGATTGATGATTGATGATTGATGATTGATGATTGATGATTGATGATTGATGGTTGATGATTGATGATTGATGATTGATGATTGATGATTGGTGATTGATGATTGATGATTGATGATTGATGATTGATGATTGATGATTGATGATTAATGATTGATGATTGATGAATGATGATTGATGATTGATGATTGATGGTTGATGTTTGATGATTTATGATTGATGATTGATAATTGATGATTGATGATTGATGATTGATGATTGATGATTGGTGATTGATGATTGATGATTGATGATTGATGATTGATGACTGATGATTGATGATTGATGATTGATGATTGATGATTGATGATTGATTACAGATGATACATGGATAATGATTGATGATTTATGATTGATGATTGTTGTTTGATGTTTGATGATTGGTGATTGATGATTGATGCTTGATGATTGATGATCGACGATTGATGATTGGTGATTGATGATTGGTAATTGATGATTGATCATTGATGATTGATGATTGATGATTGATGGTTGATGATTGATAATTGATAATTGATTATTGATTATTGATGATTGATGATTGATGATTGATGATTGATTATTGATGATTGATGATTGATTATTGATGATTGATGATTGATGATTGATGATTGATGATTGATGATTGATGATTGATGATTTATGATTGATGATAGATGATTGATGATTGATGATTGATGATTGATGATTGATGATTGATGATTGATGATTGAGAATTGATGATTGATGCTTGATGATTGATGATTGATGATTGATAATTGATGATTGATGATTGATGATTGATGATTAATGATTGATGATTGATGATTGATGATTGATGATTGATGATTGATGATTGATGATTGATGATTGATGATTGATGATTGATGATTGATGATTGATGATTGATGATTGATGATTGATGATTGATGATTGATGATTGATGATTGATGATTGATGATTGATGCTTGATGATTGATGATCGACGATTGATGATTGGTGATTGATGATTGGTAATTGATGATTGGTCATTGATGATTGATGATTGATGATTGCTGGTTGATGATTGATGATTGATTATTGATGATTTATGATTGATGATTGATGATTGATGATTGATGATTGATGATTGATGATTGATGATTGATGATTGATGATTGATTACAGATGATACATGTATAATGATTGATGATTTATGATTGATGATTGTTGATTGATGTTTGATGATTCGTGATTGATGATTGATGATTGATGATTGATGATTAATGATCGATGAGTGATGATTGATGATTGATAATAGATGTTTGATGATTGATTATAGATGATTGATGATTGATGATTAATGATCGATGAGTAATGATTGATGATTGATAATAGATGTTTGATGATAGATGATTGATGATTGGTGATTGATGATTGATGATTGCTGGTTGATAATTGATGATTGATGCTTGATGATGGATGATTGATGATTGATGATTGATTATCGATGATTGATGATATATGATTGATGATTGATGATTGATGATTGATGATTGATGATTGATGATTGATGATTGATGATTGATGAGTGATGATTGATGATTGATGATTGATGATTGATGATTGATGATTGATGATTGAAGATTGATGATTGATGTTTGATGATTTATGATTTATGATTGATTATTGATGATTGATGATTGATGATTGATGATTGATGATTGATGATTGAAAATTGATGATTGATGATTTATGATTGATGATTGATGATTGATGATTGATGATTGATGATTGATGATTGATGATTGATGATTGATGATTGATGATTGATGATTGACGATTGATGATTGATGATTGATGATTGATGATTGATGATTGATGATTGATGATTGATGACAGATGATTGATGATTGATGATTGATGAATGATGATTGATGATTGATGATTAATGATCGATGAGTGATGATTGATGATTGATATTAGATGGTAGATTGATGATTGATGATTGATGATTGATGGTTGATGATTGATGATTGATGATTGATAATAGATTATTGATTATTGATGATTGATGATTGATGATCGATGATTGAAGATTGGTGATTGATGATTGGTAATTGATGATTGATGCTTGATGATTGATGACTGATGATTGATGATTGATGATTGATGATTGAAGATTGATGATTGATGATTGGTGATTGATGATTGATGATTGATGATTGATGATTGATGATTGATTATTGATGATTGATGATTGATGATTGACTATTCATGATTGATGATTGATGATTGATGATTGATGATTGATGATTGATGATTGATGATTGATGATTAATGATTGATGATTGAAGATTGATGATTGATGATTGATGATTGATGATTGATGATTGATGATTGATGATTGATGATTGATGATTGATGATTGATGATTGATGATTGATGATTGATGATTGATGATTGATGATTGATGATTGATGATTGATGATTGATGATTGATGATTGATGATTGATGATTGATGATTGATGATTGATGATTGATGATTGATGGTTGATGTTTGATGATTGATGCTTGATGATGGATGATTGATGATTGATGATTGATGGTTGATGATTGATGATTGATGATTGATGATTGAAGATTGATGATTGATGATTGATGATTGATGATTGATGATTGATGATTGATGATTGATGATTGATGATTGATGATTGAAGATTGATGATTGATGATTGATGATTGATGATTGATGATTGATGATTGATGATTGATGATTGATGATTGATGATTGATGATTGATGATTGATGATTGATGATTGATGATTGATGATTGATGATTGATGATTGATGATTGATGATTGATGATTGATGATTGATGATTGATGATTGATGATTAATGATTGATGATTGATGAATGATGATTGATGATTGATGATTGATGATTGATGATTGATGATTGATGATTGATGATTGATGAATAATGATTGATGATTGATGATTGTTGATTGATGATTGATGACTGATGATTGATGATTGTTGATTGATGATTGATGATTGATGATTGATGATTGATGATTGATGATTGATGATTGATGATTGATGATTGATGATTGATGATTGATGATTGATGATTGATGATTGATGATTGATGATTGATAATTGATGATTGATGATTGATGATTGATGGTTGATGTTTGATGATTGATGCTTGATGATGGATGATTGATGATTGATGATTGATGGTTGATGATTTATGATTGATGACTGATGATTGAAGATTGATGATTGATGATTGATGATTGATGATTGATGATTGATGATTGATGATTGAAGATTGATGATTGATGATTGATGATTGATGATTGATGATTGATGATTGATGATTGATGATTGATGATTGATGATTGATGATTGATGATTGATGATTGATGATTGATGATTGATGATTGATGATTGATGATTGATGATTGATGATTGATGATTAATGATTGATGATTGATGATTGATGATTGATGATTGATGATTGATGATTGATGATTGATGATTGATGATTGATGAATAATGATTGATGATTGATGATTGATGATTGATGAATAATGATTGATGATTGATGATTGATGATTGATGATTGATGATTGATGATTGATGATTGTTGATTGATGATTGATGATTGATGATTGATGATTGATGATTGATGATTGATGATTGATGATTGATGATTGATGATTGATAATTGATGATTGATGATTGATGGTTGATGTTTGATGATTGATGCTTGATGATGGATGATTGATGATTGATGATTGATGGTTGATGATTTATGATTGATGACTGATGATTGAAGATTGATGATTGATTATTGATGATTGATGATTGATGATTGATGATTGATGATTGAAGATTGATGATTGATGATTGATGATTGATGATTGATGATTGATGATTGATGATTGATGATTGATGATTGATGATTGATGATTGATGATTGATGATTGATGATTGATGATTGATGATTGATGATTGATGATTGATGATTGATGATTGATGATTGATGATTGATGATTGATGATTGATGATTGATGATTGATGATTGATGATTGATGATTAATGATTGATGATTGATGATTGATGATTGATGATTGATGATTGATGATTGATGATTGATGATTGATGATTAATGATTGATGATTGAAGATTGATGATTGATGATTGATGATTGATGATTGATGATTGATGATTGATGATTGATGATTGATGATTGATGATTGATGATTGATGATTGATGATTGATGATTGATGATTGATGATTGATGATTGATGATTGATGATTGATGATTGATGATTGATGATTGATGATTGATGATTGATGATTGATGATTGATGGTTGATGTTTGATGATTGATGCTTGATGATGGATGATTGATGATTGATGATTGATGGTTGATGATTGATGATTGATGATTGATGATTGAAGATTGATGATTGATGATTGATGATTGATGATTGATGATTGATGATTGATGATTGATGATTGATGATTGATGATTGAAGATTGATGATTGATGATTGATGATTGATGATTGATGATTGATGATTGATGATTGATGATTGATGATTGATGATTGATGATTGATGATGTATGATTGATGATTGATGATTGATGATTGATGATTGATGATTAATGATTGATGATTGATGATTGATGATTGATGATTGATGATTGATGATTGATGATTGATGATTGATGATTGATGATTGATGAATAATGATTGATGATTGATGATTGTTGATTGATGATTGATGATTGATGATTGATGATTGTTGATTGATGATTGATGATTGATGATTGATGATTGATGATTGATGATTGATGATTGATGATTGATGATTGATGATTGATGATTGATGATTGATGATTGATGATTGATGATTGATGATTGATGATTGATGATTGATGATTGATGATTGATAATTGATGATTGATGATTGATGGTTGATGTTTGATGATTGATGCTTGATGATGGATGATTGATGATTGATGATTGATGGTTGATGATTTATGATTGATGACTGATGATTGAAGATTGATGATTGATGATTGATGATTGATGATTGATGATTGATGATTGATGATTGATGATTGAAGATTGATGATTGATGATTGATGATTGATGATTGATGATTGATGATTGATGATTGATGATTGATGATTGATGATTGATGATTGATGATTGATGATTGATGATTGATGATTGATGATTGATGATTGATGATTGATGATTGATGATTGATGATTGATGATTGATGATTGATGATTGATGATTAATGATTGATGATTGATGATTGATGATTGATGATTGATGATTGATGATTGATGATTGATGATTGATGATTGATGAATAATGATTGATGATTGATGATTGATGATTGATGAATAATGATTGATGATTGATGATTGATGATTGATGATTGATGATTGATGATTGATGATTGATGATTGTTGATTGATGATTGATGATTGATGATTGATGATTGATGATTGATGATTGATGATTGATGATTGATGATTGATGATTGATGATTGATGATTGATGATTGATGATTGATGATTGATGATTGATGATTGATGATTGATGATTGATGATTGATGATTGATGATTGATGATTGATGATTGATGATTGATAATTGATGATTGATGATTGATGATTGATGATTGATGATTGATTACAGATGATACATGAATAATGATTGATGATTTATGATTGATGATTGTTGATTGATGTTTGATGATTGGTGATTGATGATTGATGATTGATGCTTGATGATTGATGATCGACGATTGATGATTGGTGATTGATGATTGGTAATTGGTAATTGATGATTGATCATTGATCATTGATAATTGATGATTGATGATTGATGATTGATGATTGATTATTGATTATTGATTATTGATTATTGATTATTGATTATTGATTATTGATTATTGATGATTGATGATTGATGATTGATGATTGATGATTGATGATTGATGATTGATGATTGAATATTGCTGATCGATGATTGATTACAGATGATACATGAATAATTATTGATGATTGATGATTTTTGATTAATGTTTGATGATTCGTGATTGATGATTGATGATAGATGATTGATGATTGATGATTGATGATTAATGATCGATGAGTGATGATTGATAATAGATGTTTGATGATTGATGATTGATGATTGGTGATTGGTGATTGATGATTGGTATTGTTGATTCATGATTGATGATTGATGATTGATGGTTGATGATTGATGATTGATGCTTGATGATGGATTATTGATGATTGATGATTGATGATTGATGATTGATTATTGATGATTGATGATTGATGATTGATGATTGAGGATTGATGATTGTGATTGATGATTGATGATTGATGATTGATGATTGATGATTGATGATTGATGATTGATGATTGATGATTGATGATTGATGATTGATGATTCATGATTGATGATTGATGATTGATGATTGATGATTGATGATTGATGATTGATGATTGATGATTGATGATTGATGATTGCTGATTGCTGATTGATTATTGATGATTGATAATTGGTAATTGATGATTGCTGATTGATGATTCATGATTGATGATTGATGATTGATGATTGATGATTGATGATTGATGATTGATGATTGATGATTGATGATTGATGATTGATGATTGATGATTGATGATTGATGATTGATGATTGATGATTGATGACTGATGATTGATGATTGATGATTAATGATTGATGATTGATTACAGATGATACATGAATAATGATTGATGATTTATGATTGATGATTGTTGATTGATGTTTGATGATTGGTGATTGATGACTGATGATTGGCGCTTGATGATTGATGATCGACGATTGATGATTGGTGATTGATGATTGGTAATTGATGATTGATCATTGATGATTGATGATTGATGATTGATGATTGATGATTGATGGTTGATGATTGATGATTGATGATTGATGATTGATGATTGATGATTGATGATTGATGATTGATTAATGATGATTAATGATTGATGATTGATGATTGATGATTGATGATTGATGATTGATGATTGATGATTGATGATTGATGATTGATGATTGATGATTGATGATTGATGATTGATGAGTGTTTATTGATGATTGATGATTGCTGATTGCTGATTGCTGATTGATTATTGATGATTGATAATTGATGATTGATGATTGATGATTGATGATTGATGATTGATGATTGATGATTGATGATTGATGATTGATGATTGATGACTGATGATTGATGGTTGATGATTGATGATTGATGATTGATGATTGATGATTGATGGTTGATGATTTATGATTGATGACTGATGATTGAAGATTGATGATTGATGATTGATGATTGATGATTGATGATTGATGATTGATGATTGATGATTGAAGATTGATGATTGATGATTGATGATTGATGATTGATGATTGATGATTGATGATTGATGATTGATGATTGATGATTGATGATTGATGATTGATGATTGATGATTGATGATTGATGATTGATGATTGATGATTGATGATTGATGATTGATGATTGATGATTGATGATTGATGATTAATGATTGATGATTGATGATTGATGATTGATGATTGATGATTGATGATTGATGATTGATGATTGATGATTGATGAATAATGATTGATGATTGATGATTGATGATTGATGAATAATGATTGATGATTGATGATTGATGATTGATGATTGATGATTGATGATTGATGATTGATGATTGTTGATTGATGATTGATGATTGATGATTGATGATTGATGATTGATGATTGATGATTGATGATTGATGATTGATGATTGATGATTGATGATTGATGATTGATGATTGATGATTGATGATTGATGATTGATGATTGATGATTGATGATTGATGATTGATGATTGATGATTGATGATTGATAATTGATGATTGATGATTGATGATTGATGATTGATGATTGATTACAGATGATACATGAATAATGATTGATGATTTATGATTGATGATTGTTGATTGATGTTTGATGATTGGTGATTGATGATTGATGATTGATGCTTGATGATTGATGATCGACGATTGATGATTGGTGATTGATGATTGGTAATTGGTAATTGATGATTGATCATTGATCATTGATAATTGATGATTGATGATTGATGATTGATGATTGATTATTGATTATTGATTATTGATTATTGATTATTGATTATTGATTATTGATTATTGATGATTGATGATTGATGATTGATGATTGATGATTGATGATTGATGATTGATGATTGAATATTGCTGATCGATGATTGATTACAGATGATACATGAATAATTATTGATGATTGATGATTTTTGATTAATGTTTGATGATTCGTGATTGATGATTGATGATAGATGATTGATGATTGATGATTGATGATTAATGATCGATGAGTGATGATTGATAATAGATGTTTGATGATTGATGATTGATGATTGGTGATTGGTGATTGATGATTGGTATTGTTGATTCATGATTGATGATTGATGATTGATGGTTGATGATTGATGATTGATGCTTGATGATGGATTATTGATGATTGATGATTGATGATTGATGATTGATTATTGATGATTGATGATTGATGATTGATGATTGAGGATTGATGATTGTGATTGATGATTGATGATTGATGATTGATGATTGATGATTGATGATTGATGATTGATGATTGATGATTGATGATTGATGATTGATGATTCATGATTGATGATTGATGATTGATGATTGATGATTGATGATTGATGATTGATGATTGATGATTGATGATTGATGATTGCTGATTGCTGATTGATTATTGATGATTGATAATTGGTAATTGATGATTGCTGATTGATGATTCATGATTGATGATTGATGATTGATGATTGATGATTGATGATTGATGATTGATGATTGATGATTGATGATTGATGATTGATGATTGATGATTGATGATTGATGATTGATGATTGATGATTGATGACTGATGATTGATGATTGATGATTAATGATTGATGATTGATTACAGATGATACATGAATAATGATTGATGATTTATGATTGATGATTGTTGATTGATGTTTGATGATTGGTGATTGATGACTGATGATTGGCGCTTGATGATTGATGATCGACGATTGATGATTGGTGATTGATGATTGGTAATTGATGATTGATCATTGATGATTGATGATTGATGATTGATGATTGATGATTGATGGTTGATGATTGATGATTGATGATTGATGATTGATGATTGATGATTGATGATTGATGATTGATTAATGATGATTAATGATTGATGATTGATGATTGATGATTGATGATTGATGATTGATGATTGATGATTGATGATTGATGATTGATGATTGATGATTGATGATTGATGATTGATGATTGATGAGTGTTTATTGATGATTGATGATTGCTGATTGCTGATTGCTGATTGATTATTGATGATTGATAATTGATGATTGATGATTGATGATTGATGATTGATGATTGATGATTGATGATTGATGATTGATGATTGATGATTGATGACTGATGATTGATGGTTGATGATTGATGATTGATGATTGATGATTGATGATTGATGATTGTTGATTGATGATTGATTACAGATGATACATGAATAATGAGTGATGATTAATGATTGATGATTGATGATTGATGATTGATGATTGATGATTGATGATTGATGATTGATGATTGATGATTGATGATTGATGATTGATGATTGATGATTGATGATTGATGATTGATGATTGATGATTGATGATTGCTGATTGCTGATTGATTATTGATGATTGATAATTGATGATTGATGATTGATGATTGATGATTGATGATTGATGATTGATGATTGATGATTGATGATTGATGATTGATGATTGATGAATGATGATTGATGATTGATGACTGATGTTTGATGATTGGTGATTGATGATTGATGATTGATGATTGATGATTGATGATTGATGATGGATGATTGATGATTGATGATTGATGATTGATGATTGATGATTGATGATTGATGATTGGTGATTGATGATTGATGATTGATGATTGATGATTGATGATTGATGATTGATTATTGATTATTAATAATTGATGAGTGATGATTGATGATTGATGAATGACGATCGATGATAGATGATTGATGATTGATGATCGATGATTGATGATTGATGATTGATGATTGATGATTGATGATTGATGATTGATGATTGATGATTGATGATTGATGATTGATGATTGATGATTGATGATTGATGATTGATGATTGATGATTGATGATTGATGATTGATGATTGATGATTGATGATTGATGATTGATGATTGATGATTGATGATTGATGATTGATGATTGATGATTGATGATTGATGATTGATTATTGATGATTGATGATTGATTATTGATGATTCATGATTGATGATTGATGATTGATGATTGATGATTGATGATTGATGATTGATGATTGATGATTGATGATTGATGATTGATGATAGATGATTGATGATTGATGATTGATGATTGATGATTGATGATTGATGATTGATGATTGATGATTGATGATTGATGATTGATTATTGATGATTGATGATTGATGATTGATGATTGATGATTGATGATTGATGATTGATGATTGATGATTGATGATTGATGATTGATGATTGATGATTGATGATTGATGATTGATGATTGATGATTGATGATTGATGATTGAGAATTGATGATTGATGATTGATGATTGATGATTGATGATTGATGATTGATGATTGATGATGGATGATTGATGATTGATGATTGATGATTGATGATTGATGATTTTAGATTGATGATTGATGATTTATGATTTATGATTGATTATTGATGATTGATGATTGATGATTGATGATTGATGATTGATGATTGATTATTGATGATTGATGATTGATGATTGATGATTGATGATTGAAGATTGATGATTGATGATTGATGATTTATGATTGATGATTGATGATTGATGATTGATGATTGATTATTGATGATTGATGATTGATGATTGATGATTGATGATTGGTGATTGATGATTGATGATTGATGATTGATGATTGATGATTGATGATTGATGATTGATGATTGATGATTGATTATTGATTATTAATAATTGATGAGTGATGATTGATGATTGATGAATGATGATCGATGATTGATGATTGATGATTGATGATTGATGATCGATGATTGATGATTGATGATTGATGATTGATGATTGATGATTGATGATTGATGATTGATGATTGATGATTGATGATTGATGATTGATGATTGATGATTGATGATTGATGATTGATGATTGATGATTGATGATTGATGTTTGATGATTGATGATTGATGATTGATGATTGATGATTGATGATAGATGATTGATGATTGATGATTGATGATTGATGATTGATGATTGATGATTGATGATTGATGATTGATGATTGATGATTGATGATTGATGATTGATGATTGATGATTGATGATTGATGATTGATGATTGATGATTGATGATTGATGATTGATGATTGATGATTGATGATTGATGATTGATGATCGTCTATTGACGATTCATGATTGGTATTTGGTGATTGACGATTGATGGTTGGTTTTTGATTTTTGGTAACCTATGATTGATGATTGATGATAGATGATTGATGATCGATGATTGATGAATTATGATTGATGATTGAGGATTGATGATTGATGATTGATGATTGATGATTGATGATTGATGATTGATGATTGATGATGGATGATTGATGATTGATGATCGATGATTGATGAGTGATGAGTGATGATTGATGATTGATGATTGATGGTTGATGATTGATGATTGATGATTGATAATAGATAATTGTTGATTGATGCTTGATGATTGATGATCGATGATTGATGATTGGTGATTGATGATTGGTAATTGATGATTGATTCTTGATGATTGATAATTGATGATTGATGATTGATGATCGATGATTGATGATTGATGATTGATGATTGATGATTGATGATTGAAGATTGAAGATTGATGATTGATGATTGATGATTGATGATTGATGATTGATGATTGATGATTGATGATTGATGATTGATTATTGATCATTGATGATTGATGATTGATGATTGATGATTGATTATTGATGATTGATGATTGATGATTGATGATTCAAGATGGATGATTGATGATTGATGATTGATGATTGATGATTGATAATAGATGTTTGATGATTGATGATTGATGATTGATGATTGATGATTGATGGTTGATGATTGATGATTGATGATTGATAATAGATGATTGATGATTGATGATTGATGATTGATGATTGATGATTGAAGATTGAAGATTGATGATTGATGATTGATGATTAATGATTAATGATTGATGATTGAAGATTGATGATTGATGATTGATGATTGAAAATAGATGTTTGATGATTGATGATTGATGATTGATGGTTGATGATTGATGATTGATGATTGATAATAGATAATTGTTGATTGATGCTTGATGATTGATGATCGATGATTGATGATTGGTGATTGATGATTGGTAATTGATGATTGATTCTTGATGATTGATAATTGATGATTGATAATTGATGATTGATGATTGATGATTGATGATTGATGATTGATGATTGATGATTGAAGATTGAAGATTGACTATTGACGATTGATGATTGATGATTGATGATTGATGATTGATGATTGATGATTGATGATTGATGATTGATGATTGATGATTGATGCTTGATGATTGATGATTGATGATTGATGATTGATGATTGATGATTGATTATTGATGATTGATGATTGATGATTGATGATTGATGATTGATGATTGATGATTGATGATTGATGATTGATGATTGATGATTGATGATTGATGATTGATGATTGATGATTGATGATTGATGATTGATGATTGATGATTGATGATTGATGATTGATGATTGATGATTGATGATTGATGATTGATGATTGATGATTGATGATTGATGATTGATGATCGATGATTGATGATTGCTGACTGATGATTGGTAATTGATGATTGATTATTGATGATTGATAATTGATGATTGATGATTGATGATTGATGATTGATGATTGATGATTGATGATTGATGATTGATGATTGATGATTGATTATTGATGATTGATGATTGATGATTGATGATTGATGATTGATGATTGATGATTGATCATTGATGATTGATTATTTATTATTGATGATTGATGATTGATGATTGATGATTGATGATTGATGATTGATGATTGATGATTGATCATTGATGATTGATTATTGATGATTGATGATTGATGATTGATGATTGATGATTGATGATGGATGATGGATGATTGATGATTGATGATTGATGATTGATGATTGATGATTGATGATTGATGATTGATGATTGATGATTGATGATTGATGATTGATGATTGATGATTGATGATTGATGATTGATGATTGATGATTGATGATTGATGATTGATGATTGATGATTGATGATTGATGATTGATGATTGATGATTGATGGTTGATGATTGATGATTGATAATAGATGATTGATGATTGATGCTTGATGATTGATGATCGATGATTGATGATTGGTGATTGATGATTGGTAATTGATGATTGATGATTGATGAGTGATAATTGATGATTGATGATTGATGATTGATGATTGATGATTGATGATTGATGATTGATGATTGATGATTGATGATTGATGATTGGTGATTGATGTTTGATGATTGATGATTGATGATTGAAGATTGATGATTGATGATTGATGATTGATGATTGATGATTGATGATTGATGATTGATGATTGATTATTGATGATTGATGATTGATGATTGATTGTTGATGATAGATTATTGATGATTGATGATTGATGATTGATGATTGATGATTGATGATTGATGATTGATGATTGATGATTGATGATTGATGATTGATGATTGATGATTGAGAATTGATGATTGATGATTGATGGTTAATGATTGATGATTGATGATTGAAGATTGATGATTGATGATTGATGATTGATGATTGATGATTGATGATTGATGATTGATGATTGATCATTGATGATTGATGATTGATGATTAATGATCGATGAGTGATGATTGATGATTGATGATCGATGATTGATGATTGATGATTGATGATTGATGATTGATTACAGATGATACATGAATAATGATTGATGATTTATGATTGATGATTGTTGATTGATGTTTGATGATTGGTGATTGATGATTGATGATTGATGCTTGATGATTGATGATCGACGATTGAGGATTGGTGATTGATGATTGGTAATTGATGATTGATCATTGATGATTGATGATTGATGATTGATGATTGATGATTGATGATTGATGATTGATGATTGATGCTTGATGATTGATGATCGACGATTGATGATTGGTGATTGATGATTGGTAATTGATGATTGATCATTGATGATTGATGATTGATGATTGATGATTGATGATTGATGATTGATTCTTGATTATTGATTATTGATGATTGATGATTGATGATTGATGATTGATGATTGATGATTGATTACAGATGATACATGAATAATTATTGATGATTTATGATTGATGATTGTTGAGTGATGTTTGATGATTTGTGATTGATGATTGATGATTGATGATTGATGATTGATGATTGATGATTGGTGATTGATGATTGATGATTGATGATTGATGATTGATGCTTGATGATGGATGATTGATGATTGATGATTGATGATTGATGATTGATGATTGATGATTGATGATTGATGATTGATGATTGATGATTGATTATTGATTATTAATGATTGATGATTGATGATTTATGATTGATAATGGATGATTGATGATTGATGATTGATGATAGGTAATTGCTGATTGATGATTGATGATTGATGATTGATGATTGATGATTGATGATTGATGGTTGCTGTTTGATGATTTATGATTGATGATTGATAATTGATGATTGATGATTGATGATTGATGATTGATGATTGATGATTGATGATTGATGATTGATGATTGATGATTGATGAATGATGATTGATGATTGATGATTGATGATTGATGATTGATGATTGATTACAGATGATACATGAATAATGATTGATGATTTATGCTTGATGATTGATGATTGATGATTGATGATTGATTATTTATTTTTAATTATTGATGAGTGATGATTGATGAATGATGATCGATGATTGATGATTGATGATCGATGATTGATAATTGATGATTGATGATTGATGATTGATGATTGATGATTCATGATTCATGATTCATGATTCATGATTGATGATTGATGATTGATGATTGATGATTGATGATTGATGATTGATGATTGATGATTGATGATTGATGATTGATGATTGATGATTGATGATTGATGATTGATGATTGATGATTGATGATTGATGATTGGTGATTGATGATTGATGATTGATGATTGATGATTGATGATTGATGATTAATGATTGATGATTGATGAATGTTGATTGATGATTGATGATTGATGGTTGATGTTTGATGATTTATGATTGATGATTGATAATTGATGATTGATGATTGATGATTGATGATTGATGATTGATGATTGATGATTGGTGATTGATGATTGATGATTGATGATTGATGATTGATGATTGATGACTGATGATTGATGATTGATGATTGATGATTGATGATTGATGATTGATGATTGATTACAGATGATACATGGATAATGATTGATGATTTATGATTGATGATTGTTGATTGATGTTTGATGATTGGTGATTGATGATTGATGCTTGATGATTGATGATCGACGATTGATGATTGGTGATTGATGATTGGTAATTGATGATTGATCATTGATGATTGATGATTGATGATTGATGGTTGATGATTGATAATTGATAATTGATTATTGATTATTGATGATTGATGATTGATGATTGATGATTGATTATTGATGATTGATGATTGATTATTGATGATTGATGATTGATGATTGATGATTGATGATTGATGATTGATGATTTATGATTGATGATAGATGATTGATGATTGATGATTGATGATTGATGATTGATGATTGATGATTGATGATTGATGATTGATGATTGATGATTGAGAATTGATGATTGATGCTTGATGCTTGATGATTGATGATTGATGATTGATAATTGATGATTGATGATTGATGATTGATGATTAATGATTGATGATTGATGATTGATGATTGATGATTGATGATTGATGATTGATGATTGATGATTGATGATTGATGATTGATGATTGATGATTGATGATTGATGATTGATGATTGATGATTGATGATTGATGATTGATGATTGATGATTGATGATTGATGCTTGATGATTGATGATCGACGATTGATGATTGGTGATTGATGATTGGTAATTGATGATTGATCATTGATGATTGATGATTGATGATTGCTGGTTGATGATTGATGATTGATTATTGATGATTTATGATTGATGATTGATGATTGATGATTGATGATTGATGATTGATGATTGATGATTGATTACAGATGATACATGTATAATGATTGATGATTTATGATTGATGATTGTTGATTGATGTTTGATGATTCGTGATTGATGATTGATGATTGATGATTGATGATTAATGATCGATGAGTGATGATTGATGATTGATAATAGATGTTTGATGATTGATTATAGATGATTGATGATTGATGATTGATGATTAATGATCGATGAGTAATGATTGATGATTGATAATAGATGTTTGATGATAGATGATTGATGATTGGTGATTGATGATTGATGATTGCTGGTTGATGATTGATGATTGATGCTTGATGATGGATGATTGATGATTGATGATTGATTATCGATGATTGATGATATATGATTGATGATTGATGATTGATGATTGATGATTGATGATTGATGATTGATGATTGATGATTGATGATTGATGATTGATGATTGATGAGTGATGATCGATGATTGATGATTGATGATTGATGATTGAAGATTGATGATTGATGTTTGATGATTTATGATTTATGATTGATTATTGATGATTGATGATTGATGATTGATGATTGATGATTGAAAATTGATGATTGATGATTTATGATTGATGATTGATGATTGATGATTGATGATTGATGATTGATGATTGATGATTGATGATTGATGATTGATGATTGATGATTGATGATTGATGACAGATGATTGATGATTGATGATTGATGAATGATGATTGATGATTGATGATTAATGATCGATGAGTGATGATTGATGATTGATATTAGATGGTAGATTGATGATTGATGATTGATGATTGATGATTGATGGTTGATGATTGATGATTGATGATTGATAATAGATTATTGATTATTGATGAATGATGATTGATGATCGATGATTGAAGATTGGTGATTGATGATTGGTAATTGATGATTGATGATTGATGATTGATGACTGATGATTGATGATTGATGATTGATGATTGAAGATTGATGATTGATGATTGGTGATTGATGATTGATGATTGATGATTGATGATTGATTATTGATGATTGATGATTGATGATTGATTATTGATGATTGATGATTGATGATTGATGATTGATGATTGATGATTGATGATTGATGATTGATGATTAATGATTGATGATTGAAGATTGATGATTGATGATTGATGATTGATGATTGATGATTGATGATTGATGATTGATGATTGATGATTGATGATTGATGATTGATGATTGATGATTGATGATTGATGATTGATGATTGATGATTGATGATTGATAATTGATGATTGATGATTGATGGTTGATGTTTGATGATTGATGATTGATGATTGATGATTGATGATTGATGATTGATGATTAATGATTGATGATTGATGATTGATGATTGATGATTGATGATTGATGATTGATGATTGATGATTGATGATTGATGATTGATGATTGATGATTGATGATTGATGATTGATGATTGATGATTGATGATTGATGAATAATGATTGATGATTGATGATTGTTGATTGATGATTGATGATTGATGATTGATGATTGATGATTGATGATTGATGATTGATGATTAATGATTGATGATTGATGATTGATGATTGATGATTGAAAATTGATGATTGATGATTTATGATTGATGATTGATGATTGATGATTGATGATTGATGATTGATGATTGATGATTGATGATTGATGATTGATGACAGATGATTGATGATTGATGATTGATGAATGATGATTGATGATTGATGATTAATGATCGATGACTGATGATTGATGATTGATATTAGATGGTAGATTGATGATTGATGATTGATGATTGATGATTGATGATTGATGGTTGATGATTGATGATTGATGATTGATAATAGATTATTGATTATTGATGAATGATGATTGATGATCGATGATTGAAGATTGGTGATTGATGATTGGTAATTGATGATTGATGATTGATGATTGATGACTGATGATTGATGATTGATGATTGATGATTGAAGATTGATGATTGATGATTGGTGATTGATGATTGATGATTGATGATTGATGATTGATTATTGATGATTGATGATTGATGATTGATTATTGATGATTGATGATTGATGATTGATGATTGATGATTGATGATTGATGATTGATGGTTGATGATTGATGATTGATGACTGATGATTGAAGATTGATGATTGATGATTGATGATTGATGATTGATGATTGATGATTGATGATTGAAGATTGATGATTGATGATTGATGATTGATGATTGATGATTGATGATTGATGATTGATGATTGATGATTGATGATTGATGATTGATGATTGATGATTGATGATTGATGATTGATGATTGATGATTGATGATTGATGATTGATGATTGATGATTGATGATTAATGATTGATGATTGATGATTGATGATTGATGATTGATGATTGATGATTGATGATTGATGATTGATGATTGATGATTGATGATTGATGATTGATGATTGATGATTGATGATTGATGATTGATGAATAATGATTGATGATTGATGATTGTTGATTGATGATTGATGATTGATGATTGATGATTGTTGATTGATGATTGATGATTGATGATTGATGATTGATGATTGATGATTGATGATTGATGATTGATGATTGATGATTGATGATTGATGATTGATGATTGATGATTGATGATTGATGATTGATGATTGATGATTGATGATTGATAATTGATGATTGATGATTGATGGTTGATGTTTGATGATTGATGATGGATGATTGATGATTGATGATTGATGGTTGATGATTTATGATTGATGACTGATGATTGAAGATTGATGATTGATGATTGATGTTTGATGATTGATGATTGATGATTGATGATTGATGATTGAAGATTGATGATTGATGATTGATGATTGATGATTGATGATTGATGATTGATGATTGATGATTGATGATTGATGATTGATGATTGATGATTGATGATTGATGATTGATGATTGATGATTGATGATTGATGATTGATGATTGATGATTGATGATTGATGATTGATGATTGATGATTGATGATTGATGATTGATGATTAATGATTGATGATTGATGATTGATGATTGATGATTGATGATTGATGATTGATGATTGATGATTGATGATTGATGATTGATGATTGATGATTGATGAATAATGATTGATGATTGATGATTGATGATTGATGATTGATGATTGTTGATTGATGATTGATGATTGATGATTGATGATTGATGATTGATGATTGATGATTGATGATTGATGATTGATGATTGATGTTTGATGATTGATGATTGATGATTGATAATTGATGATTGATGATTGATGATTGATGATTGATGATTGATTACAGATGATACATGAATAATGATTGATGATTTATGATTGATGATTGTTGATTGATGTTTGATGATTGGTGATTGATGATTGATGATTGATGCTTGATGATTGACGATCGACGATTGATGATTGGTGATTGATGATTGGTAATTGGTAATTGATGATTGATCATTGATCATTGATAATTGATGATTGATGATTGATGATTGATGATTGATTATTGATTATTGATTATTGATTATTGATTATTGATTATTGATTATTGATTATTGATTATTGATTATTCATTATTGATTATTGATGATTGATGATTGATGATTGATGATTGATGATTGATGATTGATGATTGATGATTGAATATTGCTAATCGATGATTGATTACAGACGATACATGAATAATTATTGATGATTGATGATTTTTGATTAATGTTTGATGATTCGTGATTGATGATTGATGATAGATGATTGATGATTGATGATTGATGATTAATGATCGATGAGTGATGATTGATGATTGATAATAGATGTTTGATGATTGATGATTGATGATTGGTGATTGGTGATTGATGATTGGTATTGTTGATTCATGATTGATGATTGATGATTGATGGTTGATGATTGATGCTTGATGATGGATTATTGATGATTGATGATTGATGATTGATGATTGATTATTGATGATTGATGATTGATGATTGATGATTGATGATTGATGATTGAGGATTGATGATTGATGATTGATGATTGATGATTGATGATTGATGATTGATGATTGATGATTGATGATTGATGATTGATGATTGATGATTGATGATTGATGATTGATGATTGATGATTGATGATTGATGATTGATGATTGATGATTGATGATTGATGATTGATGATTGATGATTGATGATTGATGATTGATGATTGATGATTGATGATTGCTGATTGCTGATTGATTATTGATGATTGATAATTGGTGATTGATGATTGATGATTGATGATTGATGATTGATGATTGATGATTGATGATTGATGATTGATTACAGATGATACATGAATAATGATTGATGATTTATGATTGATGATTGTTGATTGATGTTTGATGATTGGTGATTGATGACTGATGATTGGCGCTTGATGATTGATGATCGACGATTGATGATTGGTGATTGATGATTGGTAATTGATGATTGATCATTGATGATTGATGATTGATGATTGATGATTGATGATTGATGGTTGATGATTGATGATTGATGATTGATGATTGATGATTGATGATTGATGATTGATGATTGATGATTGATGATTGATGATTGATGATTGATGATTGATGATTGATGATTGATGATTGATGATTGATGATTGATGATTGATTAATGATGATTAATGATTGATGATTGATGATTGATGATTGATGATTGATGATTGATGATTGATGATTGATGATTGTTTATTGATGATTGATGATTGCTGATTGCTGATTGCTGATTGATTATTGATGATTGATAATTGATGATTGATGATTGATGATTGATGATTGATGATTGATGATTGATGATTGATGATTGATGATTGATGATTGATGATTGATGATTGATGACTGATGATTGATGGTTGATGATTGATGATTGATGATTGATGATTGATGATTGTTGATTGATGATTGATTACAGATGATACATGAATAATGATTGATGATTAATGATTGATGATTGATGATTGATGATTGATGATAGATGATTGATGATTGATGATTGATGATTGATGATTGATGATTGATGATTGATGATTGATGATTGATGATTGATGATTGATGATTGATGATTGATGATTGATGATTGATGATTGATGATTGATGATTGATGATTGATGATTGCTGATTGCTGATTGATTATTGATGATTGATAATTGATGATTGATGATTGATGATTGATGATTGATGATTGATGATTGATGATTGATGATTGATGATTGATGATTGATGACTGATGTTTGATGATTGGTGATTGATGATTGATAATTGATGATTGATGATTGATGATGGATGATTGATGATTGATGATTGATGATTGATGATTGATGATTGATGATTGTTGATTGGTGATTGATGATTGATGATTGATGATTGATGATTGATGATTGATGATTGATGATTGATGATTGATGATTGATTATTGATTATTAATAATTGATGAGTGATGATTGATGATTGATGAATGATGATCGATGATTGATGATTGATGATTGATGATCGATGATTGATGATTGATGATTGATGATTGATGATTGATGATTGATGATTGATGATTGATGATTGATGATTGATGATTGATGATTGATGATTGATGATTGATGATTGATGATTGATGATTGATGATTGATGATTGATGATTGATGATTGATGATTGATGATTGATGATTGATGATTGATGATTGATGATTGATGATTGATGATTGATGATTGATGATTGATGATTGATGATTGATGATTGATGATTGATGATTGATGATTGATGATTGATTATTGATGATTGATGATTGATTATTGATGATTCATGATTGATGATTGATGATTGATGATTGATGATTGATGATTGATGATTGATGATTGATGATTGATGATTGATGATAGATGATTGATGATTGATGATTGATGATTGATGATTGATGATTGATGATTGATGATTGATGATTGATGATTGATGATTGATTATTGATGATTGATGATTGATGATTGATGATTGATGATTGATGATTGATGATTGATGATTGATGATTGATGATTGATGATTGATGATTGATGATTGATGATTGATGATTGATGATTGATGATTGATGATTGAGAATTGATGATTGATGATTGATGATTGATGATTGATGATGGATGATTGATGATTGATGATTGATGATTGATGATTGATGATTGATGATTTTAGATTGATGATTGATGATTTATGATTTATGATTGATTATTGATGATTGATGATTGATGATTGATGATTGATGATTGATGATTGATTATTGATGATTGATGATTGATGATTGATGTTTGATGATTGAAGATTGATGATTGATGATTGATGATTTATGATTGATGATTGATGATTGATGATTGATGATTGATGATTGATGATTGATGATTGATGATTGATGATTGATGATTGGTGATTGATGATTGATGATTGATGATTGATGATTGATGATTGATGATTGATGATTGATGATTGATGATTGATTATTGATTATTAATAATTGATGAGTGATGATTGATGATTGATGAATGATGATCGATGATTGATGATTGATGATTGATGATCGATGATTGATGATTGATGATTGATGATTGATGATTGATGATTGATGATTGATGATTGATGATTGATGATTGATGATTGATGATTTATGATTGATGATTGATGATTGATGATTGATGATTGATGATTGATGATTGATGATTGATGATTGATGATTGATGATTGATGATTGATGATTGATGATTGATGATTGATGATTGATGATTGATGATTGATGATTGATGATTGATGATTGATGATTGATGATTGATGATTGATGATTGATGATTGATGATTGATGATTGATGATTGATGATTGATGATTGATGATCGTCTATTGACGATTCATGATTGGTATTTGATGATTGACGATTGATGGTTGGTTTTTGATTTTTGGTAACCTATGATTGATGATTGATGATAGATGATCGATGATCGATGATTGATGAATTATGATTGATGATTGAGGATTGATGATTGATGATTGATGATTGATGATTGATGATTGATGATTGATGATGGATGATTGATGATTGATGATCGATGATTGATGAGTGATGAGTGATGATTGATGATTGATGATTGATGATTGATGTTTGATGATTGATGATCGACGATTGATGACAGAAGATTCATTATTGATGAAGATTACTGATGATTGATGAATGATGATTGATGATTGATGATTGATGATTGATGATCGATGATTGATGAGTGATGATTGATGATTGATGATTGATGATTGATGATTGATGATCGACGATTGATGACAGAAGATTCATGATTGATGATGATTACTGAGGATTGATGATTGATGATTGATGATTGATGATTGATGATTGATGATTGATGATTGATGATTGATGATTGATGATTGATGATTGATGATTGATGATTGATGATTGATGATTGATGATTGATGATTGATGATTGATGATTGATTATTGATGATTGATGATTGATGATTGATGATTGATGATTGATGATTGATGATTGAAGATTGATGATTGATGATTGATGATTGATGATTGATGATTGATGATTGATGATTGATGATTGATGATTGATGATTGATGATTGATGATTGATGATTGATAATTGATGATTGAAGATTGATGATTGATGATTGATGATTTATGATTTATGATTGATTAATGATGATTGATGATTGATGATTGATGATTGATGATTAATTATTGATGATTGATGATTGATGATTGATGATTGATGATTGATGATTGATGATTGATGATTGATGATTGATGATTGAAGATTGATGATTGATGATTGATGATTTATGATTGATGATTGATGATTGATGATTGATGATTGATGATTGATGATTGATGATTGAGGATTGATGATTGATGATTGATGATTGATGATTGCTGATTGCTAATTGATTATTGATGATTGATAATTGATGATTGATAATTGATGATTGATGATTGATGGTTGATGATTGATGATTGATGATTGATGATTGTTAATTGATGATTGATGATTGATGATCGATGATTGATGATTGATGATTGATGATTGATGCTTGATGATTGATGATCGACGATTGATGATTGGTGATTGATGATTGGTATTTGATGATTGATCATTGATGATTGATGATTGATGATTGATGATTGATGATTGATGATTGATGGTTGATGATTGATTATTAAGTATTGATGATTGATGATTGATGATTGATGATTGATGATTGATGAATGATGATTGATGATTGATGATTGATGATTGATGATTGATGATTGATTACAAATGATACATGAATAATGATTGATGATTTATGATTGATGATTGTTGATTGATATTTGATGATTCGTGATTGGTGATTGATGATTGATGATTGATGATTAATGATCGATGAGTGATGATTGATGATTGACAATAGATGTTTGATGATTGATGATTGATGATAGATGATTGATGATTGATGATTGATGATTAATGGTCGATGAGTAATGATTGATGATTGATAATAGATGTTTTATGATAGATGATTGATGATTGGAGATTGATGACTGATGATTGATGGTTGATGATTGATGATTGATGCTTGATGATGGATGATTGATGATTGATGATTGATGATTGATTATCGATGATTGATGATATATGATTGATGATTGATGATTGATGATTGATGATTGATGATTGATGATTGATGATTGATGATTGATGATTGATGATTGATGATTGATGATTGATGATTGAAGATTGATGATTGATGATTGATGATTTATGATTTATGATTGATTATTGATGATTGATGATTGATGATTGATGATTGATTATTGATGATTGATGATTGATGATTGATGATTGATGATTGATGATTGATGATTGATGATTGATGATTGATGATTGATGATTGATGATTGATGATTGATGATTGATGATTGATGATTGATGATTGATGATTGATGATTGATGATTGATGATTGATGATTGATGATTGATGATTGATGATTGATGATTGATGATTGATGATTGATGATTGATGATTGATGATTGATGATTGATGATTGATGATTGATGATTGATGATTGATGATTGATGATTGATGATTGATGATTGATTATTGATTATTAATAATTGATGATTGATCATTGATGATTGATGATTGATAATTGATGATTGATGATTGATGATTGATGATTGATGATTGATGATTGATGATTGATGATTGATGCTTGATGATTGATGATCGACGATTGATGATTGGTGATTGATGATTGGTAATTGATGATTGATCATTGATGATTGATGATTGATGATTGATGATTGATGGTTGATGATTGATCATTAATTATTGATGATTAATGATTGATGATTGATAATTGATGATTGATGATTGATGATTGATGATTGATGATTGATGATTGATGATTGATGTTTGATGATTGATGATTGATGATTGATGATTGATGATTGATGATTGATGATTGATGATTGATTACAGATGATACATGAATAATGATTGATGATTTATGATTGATGATTGTTGATTGATGTTCGATGATTCGTGATTGGTGATTGATGATTGATGATTGATGATTAATGATCGATGAGTGATGATTGATGATTGACAATAGATGTTTGATGATTGATGATTGATGATAGATGATTGATGATTGATGATTGATGACTAATGATTGATGATCGATGATTGATGATTGATGATTGATGATTGATGATAGATAATTGATGATTGGTGATTGATGATTGATGATTGATGGTTGATGATTGATGATTGATGCTTGATGATGGATGATTGATGATTGATGATTGATGATTGATGATTGATTATCGATGATTGATGATATATGATTGATGATTGATGATTGATGATTGATGATTGATGATTGATGATTGATGATTGATGATTGATGATTGATGATTGATGATTGATGATTGATGATTGATGATTGATTATTGATTATTAATAATTGATGAGTGATGATTGATGATTGATGAATGATGATCGATGATTGATGATTGATGATTGATGATCGATGATTGATGATTGATGATTGATGATTGATGATTGATGATTGATGATTGATGATTGATGATTGATGATTGATGATTGATGATTGATGATTGATGATTGATGATTGATGATTGATGATTGATGATTGATGATTGATGATTGATGATTGATGATTGATGATTGCTGATTGCTGATTGATTATTGATGATTGATAATTGATGATTGATGATTGATGATTGATGATTGATGATTGATGATTGATGATTGATGATTGATGATTGATGATTGATGATTGATGATTGATGATTGATGATTGATGATTGAAGATTGATGATTGATGATTGATGATTGATGATTTATGATTTATGATTGATTAATAATGATTGATGATTGATGATTGATGATTGATGATTGATTATTGATGATTGATGATTGATGATTGATGATTGATGATTGATGATTGATGATTGATGATTGATGATTGATGATTGATGATTGATGATTGATGATTGATGATTGAAGATTGATGATTGATGATTTATGATTGATGATTGATGATTGATGATTGATGATTGATGATTGATGATTGATGATTGATGATTGATGATTGATGATTGATGATTGATGATTGATGATTGATGATTGATGATTGATGATTGATGATTTATGATTGATGGTTGATGATTGATAATTGATGATTGATGATTGATGATTGATGATTGATGATTGATGATTGATGATTGATGATTGATTATTGATGATTGATGATTGATGATTTATGATTGAAGATTGATGATTGATGATTGATGATTGATGATTGATGATTGATGATTGATGATTGATGATTGATTATTGATGATTGATGATTGATGATTGATGATTGATGATTGAGGATTGATGATTGATGATTGATGATTGATGATTGATGATTGACGATTGATGATTGATGATTGATGATTGATGATTGATGATTAATGATTGATGATTGAAGATTGATGATTGATGATTGATGATTTATGACTGATGATTGATGATTGATGATTGATGATTGATGATTGATGATTGATGATTGATGATTGATGATTGATGATTGAAGATTGATGGTTGATGATTGATGATTTATGATTTATGATTGATTATTGATGATTGATGATTGATGATTGATGATTGATGATTGATGATTGATGATTGATGATTGATGATTGATGATTGATTATTGATGATTGATGATTGATGATTGATGATTGATGATTGATGATTGATGATTGATGATTGATGATTGATTATTGATGATTGAAGATTGATGACTGATGATTGATGATTTATAATTGATGATTGATGATTGATGATTGATGATTGATGATTGATGATTGATGATTGATGATTGATGATTGATGATTGATGATTGATGATTGATTATTGATTATTAATAATTGATGAGTGATGATTGATTATTGATGATTGATGAATGATGATCGATGATTGATGATTGATGATCGATGATTGATGATTGATGATTGATGATTGATGAGTGATGATTGATGATTGATGATTGATGATTGATGATTGATGATTGATGATTGATGATTGATGATTGATGATTGATGATTGATAATTGATGATTGATGATTGATGATTGATGATTGATGATTGATGATTGATGATTGATGATTGATGATTGATGATTGATGATTGATGATTGATGAATGCTGATTGCTGATTGATTATTGATGATTGATAATTGATGATTGATGATTGATGATTGATGATTGATGATTGATGATTGATGATTGATGATTGATGATTGATGATTGATGATTGATGACTGATGATTGATGATTGATGATTGATGATTGATGATTGATGATTGATGATTGATGATTGATGATTGATGATTGATGATTGATGATTGATGATTGATTACAGATGATACATGAATAATGGTTGATGACAGATGATTGATGATTGTTGATTGATGTTTGATGATTGGTGATTGATGATTGATGATTGATGCTTGATGATTGATGATCGACGATTGATGATTGGTGATTGATGATTGGTAATTGATGATTGATCATTGATGATTGATGATTGATGATTGATGGTTGATGATTGATAATTGATGATTGATGATTGATGATTGATGATTGATGATTGATGATTGATGATTGATTATTGATGATTGATGATTGATTATTGATGATTGATGTTTGATGATTGATGATTGATGATTGATGATAGATGATTGATGATTGATGATTGATGATTGATGATTGATGATTGAGGATTGATGATTGATGATTGATGATTGATGATTGATGATTGATGATTGATGATTGATGATTGATGATTGATTATTGATGATTGATGTTTGATGATTGATGATTGATGATTGATGATAGATGATTGATGATTGATGATTGATGATTGATGATTGATGATTGAGGATTGATGATTATTGATTGATGATTGATGATTGGTGATTGATGATTGATGATTGATGATTGATGATTGATAATTGATGATTGATGATTGATGATTGATGATTGATGATTGATGATTGATGCTTGATGATTGATGATCGACGATTGATGATTGGTGATTGATGATTGGTAATTGATGATTGATCATTGATGATTGATGATTGAGCATTGATGATTGATGGTTGATGATTGATGATTGATTATTGATGATTGATGATTGATGATTGATGATTGATGATTGATGATTGATGATTGATGATTGATGATTGATGATTTATGATTGATGATTGATGATTGATGATTGATGATTGATGATTGATGATTGATGATTGATGATTGATGATTGATGATTGATGATTGATGATTGATGATTGATGATTGATGATTGGTGATTGATGATTGATGGTTGATGATTGATGATTGATGATTGATGATTGCTGATTGCTGATTGATGATTGATGATTGATAATTGATGATTGATGATTGATGATTGATGATTGATGATTGATGATTGATAATTGATGATTGATGATTGATGATTGATGATTGATGATTGATGATTGATGATTGATGACTGATGATTGATGATTGATGACTGATGATTGATGATTGATGATTGATGATTGATGATTGACTACAGATGATACATGAATAATGATTGATGATTTATGATTGATGATTGTTGATTGATGTTTGATGATTGGTGATTGATGATTGATGATTGGTGCTTGATGATTTATGATCGACGATTGATGATTGGTGATTGATGATTGGTAATTGATGATTGATCATTGATGATTGATGATTGATGATTGATGATTGATGGTTGATGATTGATGATTGATGATTGATGATTGATGATTGATGATTGATGATTGATGATTGATGATTGATGATTGATGATTGATGATTGATGATTGATGATTGATGATTGATGATTGATTATTGATGATTAATGATTGATGATTGATGATTGATGATTGATGATTGATGATTGATGAATGATGATTGATGATTGATGATTGATGATTGATGATTGTGATTGATGATTGATGATTGATGATTGATGATTGATGAGTGATGATTGATGATTGATGATTGATGATTGATGATTGCTGATTGCTGATTGATTATTGATGACTGATAATTGATGATTGATAATTGATGATTGATGATTGATGATTGATGATTGATGATTGATGATTGATGATTGATGATTGATGATTGATGACTGATGATTGATGATTGATGATTGATGATTGATGATTGATGATTGATTACAGATGATACATGAATAATGATTGATGATTGATGATTGATGATTGTTGATTGATGTTTGATGATTGGTGATTGATGATTGATGATTGATGCTTGATGATTGATGATCGACGATCGATGATTGGTGATTGATGATTGGTAATTGATGATTGAACATTGATGATTGATGATTGATGATTGATGATTGATGATTGATGGTTGATGATTGATAATTGATTATTGATTATTGATGATTGATGATTGATGATTGATGATTGATGATTGATTATTGATTATTGATGATTGATGATTGATTATTGATGATTCATGATTGATGATTGATGATTGATGATTGATGATTGATGATTGATGATTGATGATTGATGATTGATGATTGATGATTGATGATTGATGATTGATGATTGATGATTGATGATTGATGATAGATGATTGATGATTGATGATTGATGATTCATGATTGATGATTGATGATTGATGATTGAGGATTGATGATTGATGATTGATGATTGATGATTGATGATGGATGATTGATAATTGATAATTGATGATTGATGATTGATGATTGATGATTGATGATTGATGATTGATGATTGATGATTGATGATTGATGATTGATGATTGATGATTGATGCTTGATGATTGATGATCGACGATTGATGATTGGTGATTGATGATTGGTAATTGATGATTGATCATTGATGATTGATGATTGATGATTGATGATTGATGATTGATGGTTGATGATTGATGATTGATTATTGATGATTGATGATTGATGATTGATGATTGATGATTGATGATTGATGATTGATGATTGATGATTGATGATTGATGATTGATGATTGATGATTGATTACAGATGATACATGAATAATGGTTGATGATTTATGATTGATGATTGTTGATTGATGTTTGATGATTCGTGATTGGTGATAGATTATTGATGATTGATGATTAATGATCGATGAGTGATGATTGATGATTGATAATAGATGTTTGATGATTGATGATTGATGAAAGATGATTGATGATTGATGATTGATGATTAATGATCGATGATTGATGATTTATGATTTATGATTGATTAATGATGATTGATGATTGATGATTGATGATTGATGATTGATGATTGATGATTGATGATTGATTATTGATGATTGATGATTGATTATTGATGATTGATGATTGATGATTGATGATTGATGATTGATGATTGATGATTGATGATTGATGATTGATGATTGATGATTGATGATTGATGATTGATGATTGATGATTGATGATTGAAGATTGATGACTGATGATTGATGATATATAATTGATGATTGATGATTGATGATTGATGATTGATGATTGATGATTGATGATTGATGATTGATGATTGATGATTGATGATTGATGATTGATGATTGATGATTGATGATTGATGATTGATGATTGATGATTGATGATTGATGATTGATGATTGATGATTGATGATTGATGATTGAAGATTGATGACAGATGATTGATGATTTATAATTGATGATTGATGATTGATGATTGATGATTGATGATTGATGATTGATGATTGATGATTGATGATTGATGATTGATGATTGATGATTGATGATTGATGACTGATGATTGATGATTTATAATTGATGATTGATGATTGATGATTGATGATTGATGATTGATGATCGATGATTGATAATTGATGATTGATGATTGATGATTGATGATTGATGATTGATGATTGATGATTGATGATTGATGATTGATGATTGATGATTGATGATTGATGATTGACGATTGATGATTGATGATTGATGATTGATGATTGATGATTGATGATTGATGATTGATGATTGATGATTGCTGATGGCTGATTGATTATTGATGATTGATAATTGATGATTGATGATTGATGATTGATGATTTATGATTGATGATTGATGATTAATGATTGATGATTGATGATTGATGATTGATGATTGATGATTGATGATTGATGATTGATGATTGATGATTGATGATTGATGATTGATGTTTGATGATTGATGATTGATGACTGATGATTGATGATTGATGATTGATGATTGATGATTGATGATTGATGATTGATGATTGATTACAGATGATACATGAATAATAATTGATGATTTATGATTGATGATTACTGATTGATGTTTGATGATTGGTGATTGATGATTGATGATTGATGCTTGATGATTGATGATCGACGAATGATGATTGGTGATTGATGATTGGTAATTGATGATTGATCATTGATGATTGATGATTGATGATTGATGATTGATGGTTGATGATTGATAATTGATGATTGATGAATGATCATTGATGATTGATGATTGATGATTGATGATTGATGATTGATGATTGATGATTGATGATTGATGATTGATGATTGATTATTGATGATTGATGATTGATTATTGATGATTGATGATTGATGATTGATGATTGATGATTGATGATTGATGATAGATGATTGATGATTGATGATTGATGATTGATGATTGATGATTGATGATTGAGGATTGACGATTATTGATTGATGATTGATGATTGATGATTGATGATTGATAATTGATGATTGATGATTGATGATTGATGATTGATGATTAATGATTGATGCTTGATGATTGATGATCGACGATTGATGATTGGTGATTGATGATTGGTAATTGATGATTGATCATTGATGATTGATGATTGAGCATTGATGATTGATGGTTGATGATTGATGATTGATTATTGATGATTGATGATTGATGATTGATGATTGATGATTGATGATTGATGATTGATGATTGATGATTGATGATTGATGATTGATTACAGATGATACATGAATAATGATTGATGATTTATGATTGATGATTGTTGATTGATGTTTGATGATTCGTGATTGGTGATTGATGATTGATGATTGATGATTAATGTTCGATGAGTGATGATTGATGATTGATAATAGATGTTTGATGATTGATGATTGATGATAGATGATTGATGATTGATGATTAATGATCGATGAGTAATGATTGATGATTGATAATAGATGTTTGATGATAGATGATTGATGATTGGTGATTGATGATTGATGATTGATGGTTGATGATTGATGGTTGATGATTAATGATGGATGATTGATGATCGTTGATTAATGATTGATTATCGATGAGTGATGGTATATGATTGATGATTGATGATTGATGATTCATGATTGATGATTGATGATTGATGATTGATGATTAAAGATTGATGATTGATGATTTATGATTTATGATTTATGATTGATTATTGATGATTGATGATTGATTATTGATGATTGATGATTGATGATTGATGATTGATGATTGATGATTGATGATTGATGATTGATGATTGATGATTGATGATTGATGATTGATGATTGATGATTGATGATTGATGATTGATGATTGATGATTGATGATTGATGATTGATGATTGCTGATTGCTGATTGATGATTGATGATTGATAATTGATGATTGATGATTGATGATTGATGATTGATGATTGATGATTGATGATTGATGATTGATGATTGATGATTGATGATTGATGATTGATGATTGATGATTGATGATTGATGATTGATGATTGATGATTGATGATTGATGACTGATGATTGATGATTGATGACTGATTATTGATGATTGATGATTGATGATTGATGATTGACTACAGATGATACATGAATAATGATTGATGATTTATGATTGATGATTGTTGATTGATGTTTGATGATTGGTGATTGATGATTGATGATTGGTGCTTGATGATTTATGATCGACGATTGATGATTGGTGATTGATGATTGGTAATTGATGATTGATCATTGATGATTGATGATTGATGATTGATGATTGATGGTTGATGATTGATGATTGATGATTGATGATTGATGATTGATGATTGATGATTGATGATTGATGATTGATGATTGATGATTGATTATTGATGATTAATGATTGATGATTGATGATTGATGATTGATGATTGATGATTGATGATTGATGATTGATGATTGATGATTGTGATTGATGATTGATGATTGATGATTGATGATTGATGAGTGATGATTGATGATTGATGATTGATGATTGATGATTGCTGATTGCTGATTGATTATTGATGATTGATAATTGATGATTGATAATTGATGATTGATGATTGATGATTGATGATTGATGATTGATGATTGATGATTGATGATTGATGATTGATGATTGATGACTGATGATTGATGATTGATGATTGATGATTGATGATTGATTACAGATGATACATGAATAATGATTGATGATTGATGATTGATGATTGTTGATTGATGTTTGATGATTGGTAATTGATGATTGATGATTGATGCTTGATGATTGATGATCGACGATCGATGATTGGTGATTGATGATTGGTAATTGATGATTGAACATTGATGATTGATGATTGATGATTGATGATTGATGATTGATGGTTGATGATTGATAATTGATTATTGATTATTGATGATTGATGATTGATGATTGATGATTGATGATTGATTATTGATTATTGATGATTGGTGATTGATTATTGATGATTCATGATTGATGATTGATGATTGATGATTGATGATTGATGATTGATGATTGATGATTGATGATTGATGATTGATGATTGATGATTGATGATTGATGATAGATGATTGATGATTGATGATTCATGATTGATGATTGATGATTGATGATTGAGGATTGATGATTGATGATTGACGATTGATGATTGATGATGGATGATTGATAATTGATAATTGATGATTGATGATTGATGATTGATGATTGATGATTGATGATTGATGATTGATGATTGATGATTGATGCTTGATGATTGATGATCGACGATTGATGATTGGTGATTGATGATTGGTAATTGATGATTGATCATTGATGATTGATGATTGATGATTGATGATTGATGATTGATGGTTGATGATTGATGATTGATTATTGATGATTGATGATTGATGATTGATGATTGATGATTGATGATTGATGATTGATGATTGATGATTGATGATTGATGATTGATGATTGATGATTGATGATTGATGATTGATGATTGATGATTGATGATTGATTACAGATGATACATGAATAATGGTTGATGATTTATGATTGATGATTGTTGATTGATGTTTGATGATTCGTGATTGGTGATAGATTATTGATGATTGATGATTAATGATCGATGAGTGATGATTGATGATTGATAATAGATGTTTGATGATTGATGATTGATGATAGATGATTGATGATTGATGATTGATGATTAATGATCGATGATTGATGATTTATGATTTATGATTGATTAATGATGATTGATGATTGATGATTGATGATTGATGATTGATGATTGATTATTGATGATTGATGATTGATCATTGATGATTGATGATTGATGATTGATGATTGATGATTGATGATTGATGATTGATGATTGATGATTGATGATTGATGATTGATGATTGATGATTGATGATTGCTGATGGCTGATTGATTATTGATGATTGATAATTGATGATTGATGATTGATGATTGATGATTTATGATTGATGATTGATGATTAATGATTGATGATTGATGATTGATGATTGATGATTGATGATTGATGATTGATGATTGATGACTGATGATTGATGATTTATAATTGATGATTGATGATTGATGATTGATGATTGATGATTGATGATCGATGATTGATAATTGATGATTGATGATTGATGATTGATGATTGATGATTGATGATTGATGATTGATGATTGATGATTGATGATTGATGATTGATGATTGACGATTGATGATTGATGATTGATGATTGATGATTGATGATTGATGATTGATGATTGATGATTGATGATTGATGATTGATGATTGATGATTGATGATTGATGATTGCTGATGGCTGATTGATGATTGATGATTGATGATTGATGATTGATGATTGATGACTGATGATTGATGATTTATAATTGATGATTGATGATTGATGATTGATGATTGATGATTGATGATTGATGATCGATGATTGATAATTGATGATTGATGATTGATGATTGATGATTGATGATTGATGATTGATGATTGATGATTGATGATTGATGATTGATGATTGATGATTGACGATTGATGATTGATGATTGATGATTGATGATTGATGATTGATGATTGATGATTGATGATTGATGATTGATGATTGATGATTGATGATTGATGATTGATGATTGCTGATGGCTGATTGATTATTGATGATTGATAATTGATGATTGATGATTGATGATTGATGATTTATGATTGATGATTGATGATTAATGATTGATGATTGATGATTGATGATTGATGATTGATGATTGATGATTGATGATTGATGATTGATGATTGATGATTGATGTTTGATGATTGATGATTGATGACTGATGATTGATGATTGATGATTGATGATTGATGATTGATGATTGATGATTGATGATTGATTACAGATGATACATGAATATTAATTGATGATTTATGATTGATGATTATTGATTGATGTTTGATGATTGGTGATTGATGATTGATGATTGATGCTTAATGATTGATGATCGACGAATGATGATTGGTGATTGATGATTGGTAATTGATGATTGATCATTGATGATTGATGATTGATGATTGATGATTGATGGTTGATGATTGATAATTGATGATTGATGAATGATCATTGATGATTGATGATTGATGATTGATGATTGATGATTGATGATTGATGATTGATTATTGATGATTGATGATTGATTATTGATGATTGATGATTGATGATTGATGATTGATGATTGATGATTGATGATAGATGATTGATGATTGATGATTGATGATTGATGATTGATGATTGAGGATTGATGATTATTGATTGATGATTGATGATTGATGATTGATGATTGATAATTGATGATTGATGATTGATGATTGATGATTGATGATTGATGCTTGATGATTGATGATCGACGATTGATGATTGGTGATTGATGATTGATGATTGATGCTTAATGATTGATGATCGACGAATGATGATTGGTGATTGATGATTGGTAATTGATGATTGATCATTGATGATTGATGATTGATGATTGATGATTGATGGTTGATGATTGATAATTGATGATTGATGAATGATCATTGATGATTGATGATTGATGATTGAGCATTGATGATTGATGGTTGATGATTGATGATTGATTATTGATGATTGATGATTGATGATTGATGATTGATGATTGATGATTGATGATTGATGATTGATGATTGATGATTGATGATTGATGATTGATGATTGATTACAGATGATACATGAATAATGATTGATGATTTATGATTGATGATTGTTGATTGATGTTTGATGATTCGTGATTGGTGATTGATGATTGATGATTGATGATTAATGTTCGATGAGTGATGATTGATGATTGATAATAGATGTTTGATGATTGATGATTGATGATAGATGATTGATGATTGATGATTAATGATCGATGAGTAATGATTGATGATTGATATTAGATGTTTGATGATAGATGATTGATGATTGGTGATTGATGATTGATGATTGATGGTTGATGATTGATGGTTGATGATTAATGATGGATGATTGATGATCGTTGATTAATGATTGATTATCGATGAGTGATGGTATATGATTGATGATTGATGATTGATGATTGATGATTGATGATTGATGATTGATGATTGATGATTGATGATTGATGATTGATGATTGATGATTGATGATTAAAGAGTGATGATTGATGATTTATGATTTATGATTGATTATTGATGATTGATGATTGATGATTGATGATTGATGATTGATGATTGATGATTGATGATTGATGATTGATGATTGATGATTGATGATTGATGATTGATGATTGATGATTGATGATTGATGATTGATGATTGAAGAGTGATGATTGATGATTGATGATTTATGATTTATGATTGATGATTGATGATTGATGATTGATGATTGATGATTGATGATTGATGATTGATGATTGATGATTGATGATTGATGATTGATGATTGATGATTGATGATTGATGATTGATGATTGATGATTGATGATTGATGATTGATGATTAAAGATTGATGATTGATGATTTATGATTTATGATTTATGATTGATTATTGATGATTGATGATTGATGATTGATGATTGATGATTGATGATTGATGATTGATGATTGATGATTGATGATTGATGATTGATGATTAATGATTGATGATTGAAGATTGATGATTGATGATTGATGATTTATGATTGATGATTGATGATTGATGACTGATGATTGATGATTTATGATTTATGATTGATGATTGATGATTGATGATTGATGATTGATGATTGATGATTGATGATTGATGATTGATGATTGATGATTGATGATTGATGATTGATGATTGATGATTGATGATTGATGATTGATGATTGATGATTGATGATATATGATTGATGATTGATGATTGACGATTGATGATTGATGATTGATGATTGATGATTGATGATTGATGACAGATGATTGATGATTGATGATTGATGATTGATGAATGATGATTGATGATTGATGATTAATGATCGATTAGTGATGATTAATGATTGATAATAGATGTTTGATGATTGATGATTGATGATTGATGATTGATGGTTGATGATTGATGATTGATGATTGATAATAGATGATTGATGATTGATGCTTGATGATTGATGATTGATGATTGATGATTGATGATTGATGATTTATGATTGATGATTGATGATTGATAATTGATGATTGATGATTGATGATTGATGATTGATGATTGATGATTGATGATTGATGATTGATGATTGATGATTGATGATTGATGATTGATGATTGATGATTGATGATTGATGATTGATGATTGATGATTGATTATTGATGATTGATGATTGATGATTGATGATTGAAGATTGATGATTGATGATTGATGATTGATGATTGATGATTGATGATCGATGATTGATGATTGATGATTGATGATTGATTATTGATGATTGATGATTGATTATTGATGATTGATGATTGATGATTGATGATTAATGATTGATGATTGATGATTGATGATTGATGATTGATGATTGATGCTTGATGATTGATGATTGATGATTGATGATTGAAGATTGATGATTTATGATTGATGATTGATGATTGATGATTGATGATTGATGATTGATGATTGATAATTGATGATTGATGATTGATGGCTGATGATTGATGATTGATGCTTGATGATGGATGATTGATGATTGATGATGGATGATTGATGATTGATGATTGATTATTGATGATTGATGATTGATGATTGATGATTGATGATTGATGATTGATGATTGATGATTGATGATTGATGATTGATGATTGATGATTGATGATTGATGATTGATGATTGATGATTGATGATTGATGATTGAAGATTGATGATTGATGATTGATGATTTAAAAATTGATGATTGATGATTAATGATTGATGATTGATGATTGATGATTGATGATTGATGATTGATGATTGATGATTGATGATTGATGATTGATGATTGATGATTGATGATTGAGGATTGATGATTGATGATTGATGATTGATGATTGATGATTGATGATTGATGATTGCTGATTGCTGATTGCTGATTGATGAATGATGATTGATGATTGATGATTGTTGATTGATGATTGATGATTGATGATTGATGATTGGTGATTGATGATTGATGATTGATGATTGATGATTGATGATTGATGATTGATGATTGATGACTGATGATTGATGATTGATGATTGCTGATTGCTGATTGCTGATTGCTGATTGCTGATTGCTGATTGCTGATTGCTGATTGCTGATTGATTACTGATGATTGATAATTGATGATTGATGATTGATGATTGATGATTGATGATTGATGATTGATAATTGATGATTGATGATTGATGATTGATGATTGATGATGGATGATTGATGATTGATGATTGATGATTGATGATTGATGATTGATGATTGATGATTGATGATTGATGATTGATGATTGATGATTGATGATTGATGATTGATTATTGATGATTGATGATTAATGATTGATGATTGATGATTGATGATTGATGATTGATGATTGATGATTGATGATTGATGATTGATGATTGATGATTGATGATTGATGATTGATGATTGATGATTGATGATTGATGATTGATGATTGATGATTGATGATTGATGATTGATGATTGATGATTGATGATTGATGATTGATGATTGATGATTGATGATTGATGATTGCTGATTGCTGATTGCTGAATGCTGATTGATTACTGATGATTGATAATTGATGATTGATGATTGATGATTTATGATTGATGATTGATGATTGATGATTGATGATTGATGATTGATGATTGATGATTGATGATTGATGATTGATGATTGATGATTGATGATTGATTATTGATGATTGATGATTGATGATTGATGATTGATAATTGATGATTGATGATTGATAATTGATGATTGATGATTGATGATTGATGATTGGTTACAGATGATACATGAATAATGATTGATAATTTATGATTGATGATTGTAGATTGATGTTTGATGATTGGTGATTGATGATTGCTGATTGATGCTTGATGATTGATGATCGACGATTGATGATTGGTGATTGATAATTGGTAATTGATGATTGATCATTGAAGATTGATCATTGATAATTGATGATTGATGATTGATTATTGATGATTGATGATTGATTATTGATTATTGATGATTGATGATTGATGATTGATGATTGATGATTGAGGATTGATGATTGATGATTGATTACAGATGATACATGAATAATGATTGATGATTGATGATTGATGATTGATGATTGATGATTGATGATTGATGATTGATGATTGATGATTGATGATTGATGATTGATGATTGATGATTGCTGATTGCTGATTGCTGATTGCTGATTGCTGATTGATTACTGATGATTGATAATTGATGATTGATGATTGATGATTGATGATTGATGATTGATGATTGATGATTGATGATTGATGATTGATGATTGATGATTGATAATTGATGATTGATGATTGATGATTGATGATTGATGATTGATGATTGATGATTGATGATTGATGATTGATGATTGATGATTGATGATTGATGATTGATGATTGATGATTGATAATTGATGATGGATGATTGATGATTGATGATTGATGATTGATGATTGATGATTGATGATTGATGATTGATGATTGATGATTGATGATTGATGATTGATGATTGATGACTGATGATTGATGATTGATGATTGATGATTGATGATTGATGATTGATAATTGATGATTGCTGATTGCTGATTGCCGATTGCTGATTGATTACTGATGATTGATAATTGATGATTGATGATTGATGATTGATGATTGATGATTGATGATTGATGATTGATGATTGATGATTGATGATTGATGATTGATGATTGATGATTGATGATTGATGATTGATGATTGATGATTGATGATTGATGATTGATGATTGATGATTGATGATTGATGATTGATGATTGATGACTGATGATTGATGATTGATGATTGATGATTGATGATTGATGATTGATGATTGATGATTGATGATTGATGATTGATGATTGCTGATTGCTGATTGCTGATTGCTGATTGCTGATTGATTACTGATGATTGATAATTGATGATTGATGATTGATGATTGATGATTGATGATTGATGATTGATGATTGATGATTGATGATTGAGAATTGATAATTGATGATTGATGATTGATGATTGATGATTGATTACAGATGATACATGAATAATGATTGATGATTTATGATTGATGATTGTAGATTGATGTTTGATGATTGGTGATTGATGATTGATGATTGATGCTTGATGATTGATGATCGACGATTGATGATTGGTGATTGATAATTGGTAATTGATGATTGATCATTGAAGATTGATCATTGATAATTGATGATTGATGATTGATGATTGATTATTGATGATTGATGATTGATTATTGATTATTGATGATTGATGATTGATGATTGATGATTGATGATTGATGATTGAGGATTGATGATTGATGATTGATTACAGATGATACACGAATAATGATTGATGATTGATGATTGATGATTTTTGATTGATGTTTGATGATTCGTGATTGATGATTGATGATAGATGATTGATGATTGATGATTGATGATTAATGATCGATGAGTGATGATTGATGATTGATAATAGATGTTTGATGATTGATGATTGATGATTGGTGATTGGTGATTGATGATTGGTAATTGTTGATTCATGATTGATGATTGATGATTGATGATTGATTGTTGATGATTGATGATTGATGCTTGATTATGGATGATTGATGATTGATGATTGATGATTGATGATTGATGATTGATGATTGATGATTGATTATTGATGATTGAAGATTGATGATTGATGATTGATGATTGATGATTGATGATTGATGATTGATGATTGATGATTGATGATTGATGATTGATGATTGATGATTGAGGATTGATGATTGATGATTGATTACAGATGATACATGAATAATGATTGATGATTGATGATTGATGATTGATGATTGATGATTGATGATTGATGATTGATGATTGATGATTGATGATTGATGATTGATTATCGATGATTGATGATTGATGATTGATGATTGATGATTGATGATTGATGATTGATGATTGATGATTGATGATTGATTATTGATGGATGATGATTGATGATTGATGATTGATGATTGATGATTGATGATTGATGATTGATGATTGATGATTGATGATTGATGATTGCTGATTGCTGATTGCTGATTGCTGATTGCTGATTGCTGATTGATTACTGATGATTGATGATTGATGATTGATGATTGATTATTGATGATTGATGATTGATGATTGATGATTGATGATTGATGATTGATGATTGATGATTGATGATTGATGATTGATAATTGATGATTGATGATTGATGATTGATGATTGATTACAGATGATACATGAATAATGATTGATAATTTATGATTGATGATTGTAGATTGATGTTTGATGATTGGTGATTGATGATTGATGATTGATGCTTGATGATTGATGATCGACGATTGATGATTGGTGATTGATAATTGGTAATTGATGATTGATCATTGAAGATTGATCATTGATAATTGATGATTGATGATTGATGATTGATTATTGATGATTGATGATTGATTATTGATTATTGATGATTGATGATTGATGATTGATGATTGAGGATTGATGATTGATGATTGATTACAGATGATACATGAATAATGATTGATGATTGATGATTGATGATTGATGATTGATGATTGATGATTGATGATTGATGATTGATGATTGATGATTGATGATTGCTGATTGCTGATTGCTGATTGCTGATTGATTACTGATGATTGATAATTGATGATTGATGATTGATGATTGATGATTGATGATTGATGATTGATGATTGATGATTGATGATTGATGATTGATGATTGATAATTGATGATTGATGATTGATGATTGATGATTGATGATTGATGATTGATGATTGATGATTGATGATTGATGATTGATGATTGATGATTGATGATTGATGATTGATGATTGATGATTGATGATTGATGATTGATGATTGATGATTGATGATTGATGATTGATGATTGATGATTGATGATTGATGATTGACAATTGATGATTGCTGATTGCTGATTGCTGATTGCTGATTGATTACTGATGATTGATAATTGATGATTGATGATTTATGATTGATGATTGATGATTGATGATTGATGATTGATGATTGATGATTGATGATTGATGATTGATGATTGATGATTGATGATTGATGATTGATGATTGATGACTGATGATTGATGATTGATGATTGATGATTGATGATTGATGATTGATGATTGATGATTGATGATTGATGATTGCTGATTGCTGATTGCTGATTGCTGATTGCTGATTGATTACTGATGATTGATAATTGATGATTGATGATTGATGATTGATGATTGATGATTGATGATTGATGATTGATGATTGATAATTGATAATTGATGATTGATGATTGATGATTGATGATTGATTACAGATGATACATGAATAATGATTGATGATTTATGATTGATGATTGTAGATTGATGTTTGATGATTGGTGATTGATGATTGATGATTGATGCTTGATGATTGATGATCGACGATTGATGATTGGTGATTGATAATTGGTAATTGATGATTGATCATTGAAGATTGATCATTGATAATTGATGATTGATGATTGATGATTGATTATTGATGATTGATGATTGATTATTGATTATTGATTTTTGATGATTGATGATTGATGATTGATGATTGATGATTGATGATTGAGGATTGATGATTGATGATTGATTACAGATGATACACGAATAATGATTGATGATTGATGATTGATGATTGATGATTGATGATTGATTATTGATGATTGATGATTGATGATTGATGATTGATAATTGATGATTGATGATTGATGATTGATGATTGATGATTGATGATTGATGATTGATGATTGATGATTGATGATTGATGATTGATGATTTATGATTGATGATTGATGATTGATGATTGATGATTGGTTACCGATGATACATGAATAATGATTGATGATTTATGATTGATGATTGATGTTTGATGATTGGTGATTGATGATTGATGATTGGTGCTTGATGATTGATGATCGGCGATTGATGATTGGTGATTGATGATTGGTAATTGATGATTGATCATTGATGATTGATGATTGGTGATTGATGATTGATTATTGATGATTGATGATTGATGATTGATGATTGATGATTGATGATTGATGATTGATGATTGATGATTGATGATTGATGATTGATGATTGATGATTGATGATTGATGATTGATGATTGATGATTGATGATTGATGATTGATGATTGATGATTGATGATTGATGATTGATGATTGATGATTGATGATTTATGATTGATGATTGATGATTGATGATTGATGATTGGTTACCGATGATACATGAATAATGATTGATGATTTATGATTGATGATTGTTGATTGATGTTTGATGATTGGTGATTGATGATTGATGATTGGTGCTTGATAATTGATGATCGACGATTGATGATTGGTGATTGATGATTGGTAATTGATGATTGATCATTGATGATTGATGATTGATGATTGATGATTGATTATTGATGATTGATGATTGATGATTGATGATTGATGATTGATGATTAATGATTGATGATTGGTGATTGATGATTGATGATTGATGATTGATGATTGATGTTTGATGATTGATGATTGATGATTGATGATTGATTACAGATGATACATGAATAATGATTGATGATTTGTGATTGATGATTGTTGATTGATGTTTGATGATTCTTGATTGATAATTGATGATTGATGATAGATGATTGATGATTGATGATTGATGATTAATGATCGATGAGTGATGATTGATGATTGATAAGAGATGTTTAATGATTGATGATTGATGATTGGTGATTGGTGATTGATGATTGGTAATTGTTGATTTATGATTTATGATTGATGATTTATGATTAATGATTGATGATTGATGATTGATGGTTGATGATTGATGATTGATGCTTGATGATTGATGATTGATGATTGATGACTTATTATTGATGATTTATGATTGATGATTGATGATGGATGATTTATGATTGATGATTGATGATTGATGATTGATGATTGATGATTGATGATTGATGATTGATGATTGATGATTGAAGATTGATGATTGATGATTGATGATTTATGATTGTTGATTGATGATTGATGATTGATGATTGATGATTGATGATTGATGATTGATGATTGATGATTGATGATTGATGATTGATGATTGATGATTGATGATTGATGATTGATGATTGATGATTGATGATTGATGATTGATGATTGATGATTGATGATTGATGATTGATGATTGATGATTGATGATTTATGATTTATGATTGATGATTGATGATTGATGATTGATGATTGATGATTGATGATTGAGAATTGATGATTGATGATTGATGATTGATGATTTATGATTGACGATTGATGATTGATGATTGATGATTGATGATTGATGATTGATGATTGATGATTGATGATTGATGATTGAAGATTGATGATTGATGATTGATGATTTATGATTGTTGATTGATGATTGATGATTGATGATTGATGATTGATGATTGATGATTGATGATTGATGATTGATGATTGATGATTGATGATTGATGATTGATGATTGATGATTGATGATTGATGATTGATGATTGGTGATCGACGATTGACGATTAGTGATTGATGATTGATGATTGATGATTGATGATTGATGATTGAGAATTGATGATTGATGATTGATGATTGATGATTGATGATTTATGATTGACGATTGATGATTGATGATTGATGATTGATGATTGATGATTGATGATTGAAGATTGATGATTGATGATTGATGATTGATGATTGATGATTGATGATTGATGATTGATGATTGATGGTTGATGATTGATTATTTATGATTGATGATTGATGATTGATGATTGATGATTGATGATTGATGATTGATGATTGATGATTGATGATTGATGATTGGTGATCGACGATTGACGATTGGTGATTGATGATTGATGATTGATGATTGATGATTGATGATTGATGATTGATGATTGATGATTGATGATTGATGATTGATGATTGATGATTGATAATTGATGATCGATGATTGATGATTGATGATTGATGATTGATGATTGATTACAGATGATACATGAATAATTATTGATGATTTATGATTGATGATTGTTGATTGATGTTTGATGATTGGTGATTGATGATTGATGATTGATGATTGATGATTGATGCTTGATGATTGATGATCGACGATTGATGATTGGTGATTGATGATTGGTAATTGATGATTGATCATTGAAGATTGATCATTGATAATTGATGATTGATGATTGGTGATTGATGATTGATGATTGATGATTGATGATTGATGATTGATGATTGATGATTGATGATTGATTATTGATTATTGATGATTGATGATTGATAATTGATGATTGATGATTGAGGATTGATGATCGATGATTGATTACAGATGATACATGAATAATGATTGATGATTGATGATTGTTGATTAATGTTCGATGATTCGTGATTGATGATTGATGATAGATGATTGATGATTGATGATTGTTGATTAATGATCGATGAGTGATGATTGATGATTGATAATAGATGTTTGATGATTGATGATTGATGATTGGTGATTGGTGATTAATGATTGGTAATTGTTGATTCATGATTGATGATTGATGATTGATGATTGATGGTTTATGATTGATGATTGATGCTCGATGATGGATGATTGATGATTGATGATTGATGATTGATGATTGATGATTGATGATTGATGATTGATGATTGATGATTGATGATTGATGATTGATGATTGATGATTGATGATTGATGATTTATGATTGACGATTGATGATTGATGATTGATGTAGATGATTGATGATTGATGATTGATGATTGATGATTGATGATTGATGATTGATGATTGATGATTGATGATTGATGATTGATGATTGATGATTGATGATTGATGATTGATGATTGATGATTGAAGTTTGATGATTGATGATTTATGATTGTTGATTGTTGATTGATGATTGATGATTGATGATTGATGATTGATGATTGATGATTGATGATTAATGATTGATGATTGCGGATTGATGATTGATGATTGATGACTGATGATTGATGATTGATGATTGATGACTGATGATTGATGATTGATGATTGATGCTTGATGATTGATGATTGATGATTGATGATTGATGATTGATGATTGATGATTGATGATTGATGATTGATGATTGATGATTGATGATTGATGATTGATGATTGATGATTGATGATTGATGATTGATGATTGATGATTGATGATTGATGATTGATGATTGATGATTGATGATTGATGATTGATGTTTGATGATTGATGATTAATGATTGATGATTGATTATTGATGATTGATAATTGATGATTGATGATTGATGATTGATGATTGATGATTGATAATTGATGATTGATGATTGATGATTGATGAGTGATGATTGATGATTGATGATTGATGATTGATTACAGATGATACATGAATAATAATTGATGATTTATGATTGATGATTGTTGATTGATGTTTGATGATTGGTGATTGATGATTGATGATTGATGCTTGATGATTGATGATCGACGATTGATGATTGGTGATTGATGATTGATGATGGATGATTGATGATTGATGATTGATGATTGATGATTGATGATTGATGATTGATGATTGATGATTGATGATTGATGATTGATGATTGATGATTGATGATTGATGATTGATGATTGATGATTGATGATTCATAATTGATGATTGCTGATTGCTGATTGCTGATTGATTATTGATGATTGATAATTGATGATTGATGATTGATGATTGATTATTGATGATTGATGATTATTGATTGATGATTGATTACAGATGATACATGAATAATAATTGATGATTTATGATTGATGATTGTTGATTGATTTTTGATGATTGGTGATTGATGATTGATGATTGATGCTTGATGATTGATGATCGGCGATTGATGATTGGTGTTTGATGATTGGTAATTGATGATTGATCATTGAAGATTGATCATTGATAATTGGTGATTGATGATTGATGATTCATGATTGATGATTGATGATTAATTATTGATTATTGATGATTGATGATTGATGATTGATGATTGATGATTGATGATTGATGATTGAGGATTGATGATCGATGATTGATTACAGATGATACATGAATAATGATTGATGATTTATGATTGTTGATTGATGTTTGATGATTGGCGATTGATGATTGATGATTGGTGCTTGATGATTGATGATCGACGATTGATGATTGGTGATTGATGATTGGTAATTGATGATTGATCATTGATGATTGATGATTGATGATTGATGATTGATGATTGATGATTGATGATTGATGATTGATGATTGATGATTGATGATTGATGATTTATGATTGACGATTGATGATTGATGATTGATGATTGATGATTGATGATTGATGATTGATGATTGATGATTGATGATTGATGATTGATGATTGATGATTTATGATTGATGATTGATGATTGATGATTGATGATTGATTACCGATGATACATGAATAATGATTGATGATTTATGATTGATGATTGTTGATTGATATTTGATGATTGGCGATTGATGATTGATGATTGGTGCTTGATGATTGATGATCGACGATTGATGATTGGTGATTGATGATTGGTAATTGATGATTGATCATTGATGATTGATGATTGATGATTGATGATTGATGATTGATGATTGATGATTGATGATTGATGATTGATGATTGATGATTGATGATTGATGATTGATGATTGATGATTGATGATTGATGATTGATGATTGATTACAGATGATACATGAATAATGATTGATGATTTGTGATTGATGATTGTTGATTGATGTTTGATGATTGTTGATTGATGATTGATGATAGATGATTGATGATTGATGATTGATGATTGATGATTAATGATCGATGAGTGATGATTGATGATTGATAAGAGATGTTTAATGATTGATGATTGATGATTGGTGATTGGTAATTGATGATTGGTAATTGTTTATTTATGATTGATGATTGATGATTGATGATTGATGGTTGATGATTGATGATTGATGCTTGATGATGGATGATTGATGATTGATGATTTATGATTGATGATTGATGATTGATGATTGATGATTGATGATTGATGATTGATGATTGATGATTTATTATTGATGATTTATGATTGATGATTGATGATGGATGATTTATGATTGATGATTGATGATTGATGATTGATGATTGAGAATTGATGACTGATGATTGATGATTGATGATTTATGAATGACGATTGATGATTGATGATTGATGATGGATGATTGATGATTGATGATTGATGATTGATGATTGATGATTGATGATTGAAGATTGATGATTGATGATTGATTATTTATGATTGTTGATTGATGATTGATGATTGATGATTGATGATTGATGATTGATGATTGATGATTGATGATTGATGATTGATGATTGATGATTGATGATTGATGATTGATGATTGATGATTGACGATTGATGATTGAGGATTGATGAATGACGATTCATGATCCACGATTGATGATTGATTAATAATGACTGCTGAGTGATGATTGATGATTGATGATTGATTATTGTTGATTGCTGATGAATGATTGATGATTAATTATTGATGATTGATGATTGATGATTGATGATTGATGATTGATGATTGATGATTGATGATTGATGATTGATGATTGATGATTGATAATAGATGATTGATGATTGATGCTTGATGATTGATCACCGATGATTGATGATTGGTGATTGATGATTGGTAATTGATGATTGAAGATTGCTGATTGATGATTGATGATCGATGATTGATGATTGATGATTGATGATTGATGATTGATGATTGATGATTGATGATTGATGATTGATGATTGATGATTGATGATTGATGATTGATGATTGATGATTGATGATTGATGATTGATGATTGATGATTGATGATTGATGATTGATGATTGATGATTGATTATTGGTGGTTGGTGATTGATGATTGGTAATTGTTGATTGCTGATTGATGATTGATCATTGATGGTTGATGATTGATGATTGATAATAGATGATTGATGCTTGATGATTGATGATCGACGATTGCTGATTTGTGATTGATGATTGATGATTGATGATTGATGATTGTGATTGGTGATTGGTGATTAATGATTAGTAATTGTTGATTAATGATTGATGATTCATGATTGATGGTTGATGATTGATGATTGATGCTTGATGATGGATGATTGATGATTGATGGTTGATGATTGATGATTGATGACTGATTATTGATGATTGATGATTGATGATTGATGATTGATGATTGATGATTGATGATTGAGAATTGATGATTGATGATTGATGATTGATGATTGATGATTGATGATGGATGATGGCTGATTGATGATTGATGATTGATGATTGATGATTGATGATTGATGATTGATGATTGATGATTGATGATTGATTATTGATGATTGATGATTGATGATTGATGATTGATGATTGATGATTGATGATTGATGATTGATGATTGATGATTGATGATTGATGATTGATGATTGATGATTGATGATTGATTATTGATGATTGATGATTGATGATTGATGATTGATGATTGATGTTTGACGATTGATGATTGATGATTGATGATTGATGATTGATGATTGATGATTGATGATTGATGATTGATGATTGATGATCGATGATTGATGATTGGTGATTGATGATTGGTAATTGATGATTGATGATTGATGATTGATGATTGATGATTGATGATTGATGATTGATGATTGATGATTGATGATTGATGATTGATGATTGATGATTGATGATTGATGATTGATGATTGGTGATTGGTGATTAATGATTAGTAATTGTTGATTAATGATTGATGATTCATGATTGATGGTTGATGATTGATGATTGATGCTTGATGATGGATGATTGATGATTGATGGTTGATGATTGATGATTGATGATTGATGATTGATGATTGATGATTGATGATTGATGATTGATGATTGATGATTGATGATTGATGATTGATGATTGATGATTGATAATAGATAATTGATGATTGATACTTGATGAATGATGATCGATGATTGATGATTGGTGATTGATGATTGGTAATTGATGATTGATGATTGATGATTGATGAATGATGATTGATGATTGATGATTGATGATTTATTATTGATGATTGATGATTGATGATTGATTATTAATGATTGATGAGTGATGATTGATGATTGATGATTGATGAATGATGATCGATGATTGATGATTGATGATCGATGATTGATGATTGATGATTGATGATTGATGATTGATGATTGATGATTGATGATTGATGTTTGACGATTGATGATTGATGATTGATGATTGATGATTGATGATTGATGATTGATGATTGATGATTGATGATTGATGATCGATGATTGATGATTGGTGATTGATGATTGGTAATTGATGATTGATGATTGATGATTGATGATTGATGATTGATGATTGATGATTGATGATTGATTATTAATGATTGATGAGTGATGATTGATGATTGATGATTGATGAATGATGATCGATGATTGATGATTGATGATTGATGATTGATGATTGATGATTGATGATTGATGATTGATGATTGATGTTTGATGATTGATGATTGATGATTGATGATTGATGATTGATGATTGATGATTGATGATTGATGATTGATGATTGATGATTGGTGATTGGTGATTGATGATTGGTAATTGTTGATTGATGATTGATGATTGGTGGTTGATGATTGATTATTGATGATTGATGATTGATGATTGATAATAGATGATTGATGATTGATGCTTGATGATTGATGATCGATGATTGATGATTGGTGATTGATGATTGGTAACTGATGATTGATGATTGATGATTGATATTTGATGATTGATGATTGATGGTTGATGATTGATGATTGATGATTGATGATTGATGATTGATGATTGATGATTGATGATTGATGATTGATGATTGATGATTGATGATTGATGATTGATGATTGATGATTGATGATTGATGATTGATGATTGATGATTGATGATTGATGATTGATGATTGATGATTGATGATTGATGATTGATGATTGATGATTGATGATTTATGATTTATGATTGATGATTGATGATTGATGATTGATGATTGATTATTGTTTATTATTGATTGATGAGTGATGATTGATGATTAATGATTGATGATTGATGACAGATGATTGATGATTGATGATTGATGAATGATGATAGATGATTGATGATTGATGATTGATGATTGATGATTGAAGATTGATGATTGATGATTGATGATTGATGATTGATGATTGATGATTGATGATTGATGATTGATGATTGATGATTGATGATTGATGATTGATGATTGATGATTGATGATTGATGATTGATGATTGATGATTGATGATTGATGATTGATAATTGATGATTGGTGATTGGTGATTGATGATTGGTAATTGTTGATTGATGATTGATGATTGATGATTGATTACCGATGATACATGAATAATGATTGATGATTTATGATTGATGATTGTTGATTGATGTTTGATGATTGGTGATTGATGATTGATGATTGATGATTGATGAATGATGATTGATGATTGATGATTGATGATTGATGATTGATGATTGATGATTGATGATTGATGATTGATGATTGATGATTGATGATTGATGATTGATGATTGATGATTGATGATTGATGATTGATGATTGATGATTGATGATTGATGATTGATGATTGATGATTGATGATTGATGATTGATGATTGATGTTTAATGATCGATGAGTGATGCTTGATAATTGATAATTGATGTTCGATGATTGATGATTGATAATTGAACATTGGCGATTGATGATTGATGATTGATGATTGATGATTGATGATTGATTATTGATGATTGATGATTGATGATTGATGATTGATGATTGATGATTGATGATTGATGATTGATGATTGATGATTGATGATTGATGATTGATGATTGATGATTGATGATTGATGATTGATGATTGATGATTGATGATTGATGATTGATGATTGATGATTGATGATTAATGATTGATGATTGATGATTGATGATTGATGATTGATGATTGATGATTGATGATTGATGATTGATGATTGATGATTGATGATTGATGATTGATGATTGATGATTGATGATTGATGATTGATCAATGCTGATTGCTGATTGATTATTGATGATTGATAATTGATGATTGATGATTGATGATTGATGATTAATGATTTATGATTGATGATTGATGATTGATGATTGATGATTGATGATTGATGATTGATGATTGATCATTGATCATTGATGATTGATCATTGATGATTGATGATTGATGATTGATGATTGATGATTGATGATTGATGATTGATGATTGATTACAGATGATACATGAATAATGATTGATGATTTATGATTGATGATTGTTGATTGATTTTTGATGACTGGTGATTGATGATTGATGGTTGATGCTTGATGATTGATGATCGACGATTGATGATTGGTGATTGATGATTGGTAATTGATGATAGATAATTGATGATTGATCATTGATGATTGATGATTGATGATTGATGATTGATTATTGATGCTTGATGATTGATGATTGATTACAGATGACACATGAATTTTGATTGATGATTTATGATTGATGATTGTTGATTGATATTTGATGATTGGTGATTGATGATTGATGATTGATGATTGATGATTGATGATTGATGATTTATGATCTATGAGTGATGATTGATGAGTGATAATAGATGTTTGATGATTGATGATTGATGATTGGTGACTGGTGATTGATGATTGGTAATTGTTGATTGATGATTGGTGATTGATGGTTGATGATTGATGATTGATGCTTGATGGTGCATGATTGGTGATTGAGGATTGATGATTGTTGATTGATGAGTGATGATTTATGATTGATGATTGATGATTAATGATTAATGATTGATGATTGATGATTGATGATTGATGATTGATGATTGATGATTGATGATTGATGATTGATGATTGATGATTGATGATTGATGATTGATGATTGATGATTGATGATTGATGATTGATGATTGATGATTGATGATTGATGATTGATGATTGATGATTGATGATTGATGATTGATGATTGATGATTGATGATTGATTATTGATGATTAATGATTCTTGATTGATGATTGATGATTGATGATTGATGATTGATGATTGATGATTGATCATTGATCATTGATGATTGATGATTGTTGATTGATGATTGATGATTGATGATTGATGATTGATGATTGATGATTGATGATTGATGATTGATGATTGATGATTGATGATTGATGATTGATGATTGATTATTGATGATTGATGATTGATGATTGATGATTGATGATTGATGATTGATGATTGATGATTGATGATTGATGATTGATGATTAATGATTCTTGATTGATGATTGATGATTGATGATAGACGATTGATGATTTATGATTGATGAATGACGATTGATGATTAATGATTGATGATTGATTAATAATGACTGCTAAGTAATGATTGATGATTGATGACTGATTATTGTTGATTGATGATTGATGATTGATTATTGATGATTGATGATTGATGATTGATGATTGATAATAGATGATTGATGATTGATGCTTGATGATTGATGATCGATGATTGATGATTGGTGATTGATGATTGGTAATTAATGATTGATGATTGATGATTGATGATTGATGTTTGATGATTGATGATTGATGATTGATGATTGATGATTGATGATTGATGATTGATGATTGATGATTGATGATTGATGATTGATGATTGATGATTGATGATTGATGATTGATGATTGATGATTGATGATTGATGATTGATGATTGATGATTGATGATTGATGATTGATGATTGATGATTGATGATTGATGATTGATGATTGATGATTGATGATTGTTGATTGATGATTGGTGATTGATGGTTGATGATTGATGATTGATGCTTGATGGTGCATGATTGATGATTTATGATTGATGATTGTTGATTGATGAGTGATGATTTATGATTGATGATTGATGATTAATGATTAATGATTGATGATTGATGATTGATGATTGATGATTGATGATTGATGATAGATGATTGATGATTGATGATTGATGATTGATGATTGATGATTGATGATGGATGATTGATGATTGATGATTGATGATTGATGATTGATGATTGATGATTGATGATTGATGATTGATGATTGATGATTGATGATTGATGATTGATGATTGATGATTGATGATTGATGATTGATGATTTATCATTGATGATTGATGATTGATGATTGATTATTAATGATTGATGAGTGATGATTGATGATTGATGATTGATGAATGATGATCGATGATTGATGATTGATGATTGATGATTGATGATTGATGATTGATGATTGATGATTGATGTTTGATGTTTGATGATTGATGATTGATGATTGATGATTGATGATTGATGATTGATGATTGATGATTGATGATTGATGATTGATGATTGATGATTGATGATTGATGATTGGTGATTGGTGATTGATGATTGGTAATTGTTGATTGATGATTGATGATTGGTGGTTGATGATTGATGATTGATGATTGATGATTGATAATAGATTATTGATGATTGATGCTTGATGATTGATGATCGATGGTTGATGATTGGTGATTGATGATTGGTAACTGATGATTGATGATTGATGATTGATATTTGATGATTGATGATTGATGGTTGATGATTGATGATTGATGATTTATGATTGATGATTGATGATTGATGATTGATGATTGATGATTGATGATTGATGATTGATGATTGATGATTGATGATTGATGATTGATGATTGATGATTGATGATTGATGATTGATGATTGATGATTGATGATTGATGACTGATGATTGATGATTGATGATTGATGATTGATGATTGATGATTGATGATTGATGATTGATGATTGATGATTGATGATTGATGATTGATGATTTATGATTGATGATTGATGATTGATGATTGATGATTGATGATTGATGATTGTTTATTATTGATTGATGAGTGATGATTGATGATTAATGATTGATGATTGATGACAGATGATTGATGATTGATGATTGATGAATGATGATAGATGATTGATGATTGATGATTGATGATTGATGATTGATGATTGATGATTGATGATTGATGATTGATGATTGATGATTGATGATTGATGATTGATGATTGATGATTGATGATTGAACATTGATGATTGATGATTGATGATTGATAATGGATGATTGGTGATTGGTGATTGATGATTGGTAATTGTTGATTGATGATTGATGATTGATGATGGATTACCGATGATACATGAATAATGATTGATGATTTATGATTGATGATTGTTGATTGATGTTTGATGATTGGTGATTGATGATTGATGATTGATGATTGATGAATGATGATTGATGATTGATGATTGATGATTGATGATTGATGATTGATGATTGATGATTGATGATTGATGATTGATGATTGATGATTGATGATTGATGATTGATGATTGATGATTGATGATTGATGATTGATGATTGATGATTGATGATTGATGATTGATGATTGATGATTGATGATTGATGATTGATGATTGATGATTGATGATTGATGATTGATGATTGATGATTGATGATTGATGTTTAATGATCGATGAGTGATGCTTGATAATTGATAATTGATGTTCGATGATTGATGATTGATGATTGATGATTGATGATTGATAATTGGTGATTGGTGATTAATGATTGATGATTGATGATTGATGATTGATGATTGATGATTGATGATTGATGATTGATGATTGATGATTGATGATTGATGATTGATGATTGATGATTGATGATTGATGATTGATGATTGATGATTGATGATTGATGATTGATGAATGCTGATTGCTGATTGATTATTGATGATTGATAATTGATGATTGATGATTGATGATTGATGAGTGATGATTAATGATTTATGATTGATGATTGATGATTGATGACTGATGATTGATGATTGATGATTGATGATTGATGATTGATGATTGATGATTGATGATTGATGATTGATGATTGATGATTGATGATTGATGATTGATGATTGATGATTGATTATTGATGATTGATTACAGATGATACATGAATAATGATTGATGATTGATGATTGTTGATTGATTTTTGATGACTGGTGATTGATGATTGATGGTTGATGCTTGATGATTGATGATCGACGATTGATGATTGGTGATTGATGATTGGTAATTGATGATAGATCATCGATGATTGATCATTGATGATTGATGATTGATGATTGATGATTGATTATTGATGCTTGATGATTGATGATTGATTACAGATGACACATGAATATTGATTGATGATTTATGATTGATGATTGTTGATTGATATTTGATGATTGGTGATTGATGATTGATGATTGATGATTGATGATTGATGATTGATGAGTGATGATTGATGATTGATAATAGATGTTTGATGATTGATGATTGATGATTGGTGACATGTGATTGATGATTGGTAATTGTTGATTGATGATTGGTGATTGACGGTTGATGATTGATGATTGATGCTTGATGGTGCATGATTGATGATTGATGATTGATGATTGTTGATTGATGAGTGATGATTTATGATTGATGATTGATGATTAATGATTAATGATTGATGATTGATGATTGATGATTGATGATTGATGATTGATGATTATTGATTGATGATTGATGATTGATGATTGATGATTGATGATTGATGATTGATGATTGTGAATTGTTGTTTGTGATTGATGATTGATGATTGATGATTGATGATTGATGATTTATGATTGATGATTGATGATTGATGATTGATGATTGATGATTGATGATTGATGATTGATGATTGATGATTGCTGATTGATGATTGATGATTGATGATTGATGATTGATGATTGATGATTGATGATTGATGATTGATGATTGATGATTGATGATTGATGATTGATGATTGATGATTGATGATTGATGATTGATGATTGATGATTGATGATTGATGATTGATGATTGATGATTGATGATTGATGATTGATGATTGATGATTGATGATTGATGATTGATGATTGATGATTGATGATTGATGATTGATGATTGATGATTGATGATTGATGATTGATGATTGATGATTGATTATTGATGATTGATGATTGATGATTAATGATTCTTGATTGATGATTGATGATAGACGATTGATGATTTATGATTGATGAATGACGATTGATGATTAATGATTGATGATTGATTAATAATGACTGCGGAGTAATGATTGATGATTGATGACTGATTATTGTTGATTGATGATTGATGATTGATTATTGATGATTGATGATTGATAATAGATGATTGATGATTGATGATTGATGCTTGATGATTGATGATCGATGATTGATGATTGGTGATTGATGATTGATAACAGATGATTGATGATTGATGCTTGATGATTGATCACCGATGATTGATGATTGGTGATTGATGATTGGTAATTGATGATTGAAGATTGCTGATTGATCATTGATGATCGATGATTGATGATTGATGATTGATGATTGATGATTGATGATTGATGATTGATGATTGATGATTGATGATTGATGATTGATGATTGATGATTGATGATTGATGATTGATGATTGATGATTGATGATTCATGATTGATGATTGCTGATTGCTGATTGCTGATTGATTATTGATGATTGATAATTGATGATTGATGATTGATGATTAATGATTGATGATTGATGATTGATGATTGATGATTGATGATTGATGATTGATTACAGATGATACATGAATAATAATTGATGATTTATGATTGATGATTGTTGATTGATGTGTGATGATTGGTGATTGATGATTGATGATTGATGCTTGATGATTGATGATCGACGATTGATGATTGGTGTTTGATGATTGGTCATTGATGATTGATCATTGAAGATTGATCATTGATAATTGGTGATTGATGATTGATGATTGATGATTGATGATTGATGATTAATTATTGATGATTGATGATTGATGATTGATGATTGATGATTGATGATTGAGGATTGATGATCGATGATTGATTACAGATGATACATGAATAATGATTGATGATTGATGATTGATGATTGTGGATAAATGTTTGATGATTCGTGATTGATGATAGGTGATTGATGATTGGTAATTATTGATTCATGATTGATGATTGATGATTGATGATTGATGGTTGATGATTGATGATTGATGCTTGATGATGGATGATTGATGATTGATGATTGATGATCGATGATTGATGATTGATGATTGATGATTGATTATTGATGATTGATGATTGATTGCCGATGATACATGAATAATGATTGATGATTTATGATTGTTGATTGATGTTTGATGATTGGTGATTGATGATTGATGATTGGTGCTTGATGATTGATGATCGACGATTGATGATTGGTGATTGATGATTGGTAATTGATGATTGATGATTGATGATTGATGATTGATGATTGATGATTGATGATTGATGATTGATGATTGATGATTGATGATTGATGATTTATGATTGATGATTGATGATTGATGATTGATGATTGATAGATCCGATGATACATGAATAATGATTGATGATTTATGATTGATTATTGTTGATTGATGTTTGATGATTGGTGATTGATGATTGATGATTGGTGCTTGATGATTGATGATTTATGATTGATGATTGATGATTGATGATTGAGGATTGATGATCGATGATTGATTACAGATGATACATGAATAATGATTGATGATTGATGATTGATGATTGTGGATTAATGTTTGATGATTCGTGATTCATGATAGGTGATTGATGATTGGTAATTATTGATTCATGATTGATGATTGATGATTGATGATTGATGATTGATGGTTGATGATTGATGATTGATGCTTGATGATGGATGATTGATGATTGATGATTGATGATCGATGATTGATGATTGATGATTGATGATTGATTATTGATGATTGATGATTGATTACCGATGATACATGAATAATGATTGATGATTTAGATTGTTGATTGATGTTTGATGATTGGTGATTGATGATTGATGATTGGTGCTTGATGATTGATGATCGACGATTGATGATTGGTGATTGATGATTGGTAATTGATGATTGATGATTGATGATTGATGATTGATGATTGATGATTGATGATTGATGATTGGTGATTGATGATTGGTAATTGATGATTGATCATTGATGATTGATGATTGATGATTGATGATTGATGATTGATGATTGATGATTGATGATTGATGATTGATGATTGATGATTGATGATTGATGATTGATGATTGATGATTGATGATTGATGATTGATGATTTATGATTGATGATTGATGATTGATGATTGATGATTGATAGATCCGATGATACATGAATAATGATTGATGATTTATGATTGATTATTGTTGATTGATGTTTGATGATTGGTGATTGATGATTGATGATTGGTGCTTGATGATTGATGATTGATGATTGATGATTGATGATTGATGATTGAGGATTGATGATCGATGATTGATTACAGATGATACATGAATAATGATTGATGATTGATGATTGATGATTGTGGATTAATGTTTGATGATTCGTGATTCATGATAGGTGATTGATGATTGGTAATTATTGATTCATGATTGATGATTGATGATTGATGATTGATGGTTGATGATTGATGATTGATGCTTGATGATGGATGATTGATGATTGATGATTGATGATCGATGATTGATGATTGATGATTGATGATTGATTATTGATGATTGATGATTGATTACCGATGATACATGAATAATGATTGATGATTTATGATTGTTGATTGATGTTTGATGATTGGTGATTGATGATTGATGATTGGTGCTTGATGATTGATGATCGACGATTGATGATTGGTGATTGATGATTGGTAATTGATGATTGATGATTGATGATTGATGATTGATGATTGATGATTGGTGATTGATGATTGGTAATTGATGATTGATCATTGATGATTGATGATTGATGATTGATGATTGATGATTGATGATTGATGATTGATGATTGATGATTGATGATTGATGATCGATGATTGATGATTGATGATTGATGATTGATTATTGATGATTGATGATTGATTACCGATGATACATGAATAATGATTGATGATTTATGATTGTTGATTGATGTTTGATGATTGGTGATTGATGATTGATGATTGGTGCTTGATGATTGATGATCGACGATTGATGATTGGTGATTGATGATTGGTAATTGATGATTGATGATTGATGATTGATGATTGATGATTGATGATTGATGATTGGTGATTGATGATTGGTAATTGATGATTGATCATTGATGATTGATGATTGATGATTGATGATTGATGATTGATGATTGATGGTTGATGATTGATGATTGATGCTTGATGATGGATGATTGATGATTGATGATTGATGATCGATGATTGATGATTGATGATTGATGATTGATTATTGATGATTGATGATTGATTACCGATGATACATGAATAATGATTGATGATTTATGATTGTTGATTGATGTTTGATGATTGGTGATTGATGATTGATGATTGGTGCTTGATGATTGATGATCGACGATTGATGATTGGTGATTGATGATTGGTAATTGATGATTGATGATTGATGATTGATGATTGATGATTGGTGATTGATGATTGGTAATTGATGATTGATCATTGATGATTGATGATTGATGATCGACGATTGATGATTGGTGATTGATGATTGGTAATTGATGATTGATGATTGATGATTGATGATTGATGATTGATGATTGATGATTGGTGATTGATGATTGGTAATTGATGATTGATCATTGATGATTGATGATTGATGATTGATGATTGTTGATTGATGTTTGATGATTGTTGATTGATGATTGATGATAGATGATTGATGATTGATGATTGATGATTAATGATCGATGAGTGATGATTGATGATTGATAAGAGATGTTTAATGATTGATGATTGATGATTAGTGATTGGTGATTGATGATTGGTAATTGTTTATTTATGATTGATGATTGATGATTGATGGTTGATGATTGATGATTGATGCATGATGATGGATGATTGATGATTGATGATTTATGATTGATGATTGATGATTGATGATTGATGATTGATGATTGATGATTGATGATTGATGATTGATGATTGATGATTGATGATTGATGATTGATGATTGATGATTGATGATTGATGATTTATTATTGATGATTTATGATTGATGATTGGTGATGGATGATTTATGATTGATGATTGATGATTGAGAATTGATGATTGATGATTGATGATTTATGAATGACGATTGATGATTGATGATTGATGATGGATGATTGATGATTGATGATTGATGATTGATGATTGATGATTGATGATTGAAGATTGATGATTGATGATTGATGAGTTATGATTGTTGATTGATGATTGATGATTGATGATTGATGATTGATGATTGATGATTGATGATTGATGATTGATGATTGATGATTGATGATTGATGATTGATGATTGAGGATTGATGAATGACGATTCATGATTCACGATTGATGATTGATTAATAATGACTGCTGAGTGATGATTGATGATTGATGATTGATTATTGTTGATTGATGATTAATGATTAATGATTGATGATTGATTATTGATGATTGATGATTGATGATTGCTGATTGATGATTGATGATTGATGATTGATGATTGATGATTGATGATTGATAATAGATGATTGATGATTGATGCTTGATGATTGATCACCGATGATTGATGATTGGTAATTGATGATTGGTAATTGATGATTGAAGATTGCTGATTGATGATTGATGATCGATGATTGATGATTGATGATTGATGATTGATGATTGATGATTGATGATTGATGATTGATGATTGATGATTGATGATTGATGATTGATGATTGATGATTGATGATTGATGATTGATGATTGATGATTGATGATTGATGATTGATGATTGATGATTGATGATTGATGATTGATGATTGATGATTGATGATTGATGATTGATGATTGATTATTGGTGATTGGTGATTGATGATTGGTAATTGTTGATTGCTGATTGATGATTGATGATTGATGGTTGATGATTGATTATTGATGATTGATAATAGATGATTGATGCTTGATGATTGATGATCGACGATTGCTGATTGGTGATTGATGATTGATGATTGATGATTGATGATTGATGATCGATGATTGATGATTGATGATTGATGATTGATGAGTGATGATTTATGATTGATGATTGATGATTGATGTTTGGTGATTGGTGATTAATGATAAGTAATTGTTGATTAATGATTGATGATTGATGATTTATGGTTGATGATAGATGATTGATGCTTGATGATAGATGATTGATGATAGATGGTTAATGATTGATGATTGATGACTGATTATTGATGATTGATGATTGATGATTGATGATTGATGATTGATGATTGATGATTGATGATTGATGATTGATGATTGATGATTGAGAATTGATGATTGATGATTGATGATTGATGATTGATGATGGATGATTGATGATTGATGATTGATGATTGATGATTGATGATTGATGATTGATGATTGATTATTGATGATTGATGATTGATTATTGATGATTGATGATTGATGATTGATGATTGATGATTGATGATTGATGATTGATGATTGATGATTGATGATTGATGATTGATGATTGATGATTGATGATTGATGATTGATGATTGATGATTGATGATTGATGATTGATGATTGATGATTGATGATTCATGATTGATGATTGATGATTGCTGATTGCTGATTGATTATTGATGATTGATAATTGATGATTGATGATTGATGATTGATGATTGATGATTGATGATTGATGATTGATGATTGATCACAGATGATACATGAATAATGATTGATGATTCATGATTGATGATTGTTGATTCATGTTTGATGATTGGTGATTGATGATTGATGATTGATGCTTGATGATTGATGATCGACGATTGATGAGTGGTGATTGATGATTGGTAATTGATGATTGATCATTGATGATTGATCATTGATGATTTTTAATTATTGATTGATGATTGATGATTGTTGATTGATGATTGATGGTTGATAATTGATTATTGATGCTTGATGATGGATGATTGATGATTGATGATTGATGATTGATGATTGATGATTGATGATTGATGATTGATGATTGATGATTTATGATTGATGATGGATGATTGGTGATTGATGATTGATGATTGATGATTGATGATTGATGATTGATGATTGATGATTGATGATTGGTAATTGATGATTGATGATTGATGAATGATGATTGATGATTGATGATTGATGATTCATTATTGATGATTGATGATTAATGATTGATGAGTGATGATTGATGATTGATGAATGATGACCGATGATTGATGATTGATGATCGATGATTGATGATTGATGATTGATGGTTGATGATTTATGTTTGATGATTGATGTTTGATGATTGATGATTGATGATTGATGATTGATGATTGATGATTGATGATTGGTGATTGATGATTGATGATTGATGATCGATGATTGATGATTGGTGATTGATGATTGGTAATTGATGATTGATGATTGATGATTGATGATTGATGATTGATGATTGATGATCGATGATTGATGATTGATGATTGATGATTGATGATTGATGATTGATGATTGATGATTGATGAATGATGATTGATGATTGATGATTGATGATTTATTATTGATGATTGATGATTGATGATTGATTATTAATGATTGATGAGTGATGATTGATGATTGATGATTGATGAATGATGAATGATGATCGAAGATTGATGATTGATGATTGATGATTGATGATTGATGATTGATGTTTGATGATTGATGATTGATGATTGATGATTGATGATTGATGATTGACGATTGATGATTGATGATTGGTGATTGGTGATTGATAATTGGTAATTGTTGATTGATGATTGATGATTGGTGGTTGATGATTGATGATTGATGATTTATTATTGATGATTGATGATTGATGATTGATTATTAATGATTGATGAGTGATGATTGATGATTGATGATTGATGAATGATGAATGATGATCGATGATTGATGATTGATGAATGATGATTGATGATTGATGATTGATGATTTATTATTGATGATTGATGATTGATGATTGATTATTAATGATTGATGAGTGATGATTGATGATTGATGATTGATGATTGATGATTGATGATTGATGATTGATGATTGATGATTGATGATTGATGATCGATGATTGATGATTGGTGATTGATGATTGGTAATTGATGATTGATGATTGATGATTGATGATTGATGATTGATGATTGATGATCGATGATTGATGATTGATGATTGATGATTGATGATTGATGATTGATGATTGATGATTGATGATTGATGATTGATGATTGATGATTGATGATTGATGAATGATGATTGATGATTGATGATTGATGATTTATTATTGATGATTGATGATTGATGATTGATTATTAATGATTGATGAGTGATGATTGATGATTGATGATTGATGAATGATGAATGATGATCGATGATTGATGATTGCTGATTGATGATTGATGATTGATGATTGATGATTGATTATCGATGATTGATGATTGATGATTGATGATTGATATTTGATGATTGATGATTGATGGTTGATGATTGATGATTGATGATTGATGATTGATGATTGATGATTGATGATTGATGATTGATGATTGATGATTGATGATTGATGATTGATGATTGATGATTGATGATTGATGATTGATGATTGATGATTGATGATTGATGATTGATGATTGATGATTGATGATTGATGATTGATGATTGATGATTGATGATTGATGATTGATGATTGATGATTGATGATTGATGATTGATGATTGATGATTGATGATTGATGATTGATGATTGATGATTGATGATTGATGATTGATGATTGATAATTGATGATCGGTGATTGGTGATTGATGATTGGTAATTGTTGATTGATGATTGATGATTGATGATTGATTACCGATGATACATTAATAATGATTGATGATTTATAATTGATGATTGTTGATTGATGTTTGATGATTGGTGATTGATGATTGATGATTGATGATTTATGAATGATGATTGATGATTGATGATTGATGATTGATGATTGATGATTGATGATTGATGATTGATGATTGATGATTGATGATTGATGATTGATGTTTCATGATCGATGAGTGATGCTTGATAATTGATAATTGATGTTCGATGATTGATGATTGATGATTGATGATTGATAATTGGTGATTGGTGATTGATGATTGATGATTGATGATTGATTATTGATGATTGATGATTGATGATTGATGATTGATGATTTATGATTGATGATTGATGATTGATGATTGATGATTGATGATTGATGATTGATGATTGATGATTGATGATTGATGATTGATGATTGATGATTGATGATTGATGATTGATGATTGATGATTGATGATTGATGATTGATGAATGCTGATTGCTGATTGATTATTGATGATTGATAATTGATGATTGATGATTGATGATTGATGATTAATGAATTTTGATTGATGATTGATGATTGATGATTAATGATTGATGATTGATGATTGATGATTGATGATTGATGATTGATGATTGATGATTGATGATTAATGATTGATGATTGATGATTGATGATTGATGATTGATGATTGATGATTGATGATTGATGATTGATGATTGATGATTGATGATTGATGATTGATGATTGATGATTGATGATTGATGATTGATGATTGATTACAGATGATACATGAATAATGATTGATGATTTATGATTGATGATTGTTGATTGATTTTTGATGCCTGGTGATTGATGATTGATGGTTGATGCTTGATGATTGATGATCGACGATTGATGATTGGTGATTGATGATTGGTAATTGATGATAGATCATTGATGATTGATCATTGATGATTGATCATTGATGATTGATGATTGATGATTGATGATTGATTATTGATGCTTGATGATTGATGATTGATTACAGATGACACATGAATATTGATTGATGATTTGTGATTGATGATATTTGATTGATATTTGATGATTGGTGATTGATGATTGATGATTGATGATTGATGATTGATGATTGATGATCGATGAGTGATGATTGATGATTGATAATAAATGTTTGATGATTGATGATTGATGATTGGTGACTGGTGATTGATGATTGGTAATTGTTGATTGATGATTGGTGATTGATGGTTGATGATTGATGATTGATGCTTGATGGTGCATGATTGATGATTGATGATTGATGATTGATGATTGTTGATTGATGAGTGATGATTTATGATTGATGATTGATGATTAATGATTAATGATTGATGATTGATGATTGATGATTGATGATTGATGATTGATGATTGATGATTGATGATTGATGATTGATGATTGATGATTGATGATTGATGATTGATGATTGATGATTGATGATTGATGATTGATGATTGATGATTGATGATTGATGATTGATGATTGATGATTGATGATTGATGATTGATGATTGATGATTGATGATTGATGATTGATGATTGATGATTGATCATTGATGATTGATGATTGTTGATTGATGATTGATGATTGATGATTGATGATTGATGATTGATGATTGATGATTGATGATTGATGATTGATGATTGATGATTGATGATTGATGATTGATGATTGATGATTGATGATTGATGATTGATGATTGATGATTGATGATTGATGATTGATGATTGATGATTAATGATTCTTGATTGATGATTGATGATTGATGATAGACGATTGATGATTTATGATTGATGAATGACGATTGATGATTAATGATTGATGATTGATTAATAATGACTGCTGAGTAATGATTGATGATTGATGACTGATTATTGTTGATTGATGATTGATGATTGATGATTGATTATTGATGATTGATGATTGATGATTGATAATAGATGATTGATGATTGATGCTTGATGATTGATGATCGATGATTGATGATTGGTGATTGATGATTGGTAATTAATGATTGATGATTGATGATTGATTATTGATGTTTGATGATTGATGATTGATGATCGTTGATTGATGATTTATGATTTGTGATTGATTATTGATGATTGGTGAAGGATGATTGATGATTGATGATTGATGATTGATGATTAATGATTGATGATAGGTGATTGATGGTTTATAATAGATGATTGATGATTGATAATTGATGATTGATGATTGATGAGTGATGATTGATGATTGATGATTGATGATTGATGATTGATGATTGATGATTGATGATTGATTATTGATGATTGATGATTGATGATTGATGATTGATAATTGATTATTGATGATTGATGATTGATGATTGATGATTGATGATTGATGATTGATGATTGATGATTGATGATTGATAATTGATGATTTATGATTGATGATTGATGAATGATGATTGATGATTGATGATTGATGATTGATGATTGATGATTGATGATTGATCATTGATGATTGGTGATTGATGATTGATGATTGATGATTGATGATTGATGATTGATGATTGATGATTGATGATTGATGATTGATGATTGATGATTGATGATTGATGATTGATGATTGATGATTGATGATTGATGATTGAGGATTGATGATTGATGATTGATGATTGATGATTGATGATTGATGATTGATGATTGATGATTGATGATTGATGATTGATGATTGATGATTGATGATTGATGATTGATGATTGATGATTGATGATTGTTGATTGACGAATGATGATTTATGATTGATGAATGACGATTGATGATTAATGATTGATGATTGATTAATAATGACTGCTGAGTAATGATTGATGATTGATGATTGATTATTGTTGATTGATGATTGATGATTGATTATTGATGATTGATGATTGATGATTGATAATAGATGATTGATGATTGATGCTTGATGATTGATGATCGATGATTGATGATTGGTGATTGGTGATTGGTAATTGATGATTGATGATTGATGATTGATGATTGATGATTGATGATTAATGATTGATGATTGATGATTGATGATTGATGATTGATGATTGATGATTGATAATTGATGATTGATGATTGATGATTGATGTTTCATGATCGATGAGTGATGCTTGATAATTGATAATTGATGTTCGATGATTGATGATTGATGATTTATGATTGATAATTGGTGATTGGTGATTGATGATTGATGATTGATGATTGATGATTGATTATTGATGATTGATGATTGATGATTGATGATTGATGATTTATGATTGATGATTGATGATTGATGATTGATGATTGATGATTGATGATTGATGATTGATGATTGATGATTGATGATTGATGATTGATGATTGATGATTGATGATTGATGATTGATGATTGATGATTGATGATTGATGATTGATGATTGATGATTGATGAATGCTGATTGCTGATTGATTATTGATGATTGATAATTGATGATTGATGATTGATGATTGATGATTAATGAATTTTGATTGATGATTGATGATTGATGATTGATGATTGATGATTGATGATTGATGATTGATGATTGATGATTGATGATTAATGATTGATGATTGATGATTGATGATTGATGATTGATGATTGATGATTGATGATTGATGATTGATGATTGATGATTGATGATTGATGATTGATGATTGATTACAGATGATACATGAATAATGATTGATGATTTATGATTGATGATTGTTGATTGATTTTTGATGCCTGGTGATTGATGATTGATGGTTGATGCTTGATGATTGATGATCGACGATTGATGATTGGTGATTGATGATTGGTAATTGATGATAGATCATTGATGATTGATCATTGATGATTGATCATTGATGATTGATGATTGATGATTGATGATTGATTATTGATGCTTGATGATTGATGATTGATTACAGATGACACATGAATATTGATTGATGATTTGTGATTGATGATATTTGATTGATATTTGATGATTGGTGATTGATGATTGATGATTGATGATTGATGATTTATGATCGATGAGTGATGATTGATGATTGATAATAAATGTTTGATGATTGATGATTGATGATTGGTGACTGGTGATTGATGATTGGTAATTGTTGATTGATGATTGGTGATTGATGGTTGATGATTGATGATTGATGCTTGATGGTGCATGATTGATGATTGATGATTGATGATTGTTGATTGATGAGTGATGATTTATGATTGATGATTGATGATTAATGATTAATGATTGATGATTGATGATTGATGATTGATGATTGATGATTGATGATTGATGATTGATGATTGATGATTGATGATTGATGATTGATGATTGATGATTGATGATTGATGATTGATGATTGATGATTGATGATTGATGATTGATGATTGATGATTGATGATTGATGATTGATGATTGATGATTGATGATTGATGATTGATCATTGATCATTGATGATTGATGATTGTTGATTGATGATTGATGATTGATGATTGATGATTGATGATTGATGATTGATGATTGATGATTGATGATTGATGATTGATGATTGATGATTGATGATTGATGATTGATGATTGATGATTGATGATTGATGATTGATGATTGATGATTGATGATTGATGATTGATGATTAATGATTCTTGATTGATGATTGATGATAGACGATTGATGATTTATGATTGATGAATGACGATTGATGATTAATGATTGATGATTGATTAATAATGACTGCTGAGTAATGATTGATGATTGATGACTGATTATTGTTGATTGATGATTGATGATTGATGATTGATTATTGATGATTGATGATTGATGATTGATAATAGATGATTGATGATTGATGCTTGATGATTGATGATCGATGATTGATGATTGGTGATTGATGATTGGTAATTAATGATTGATGATTGATGATTGATGATTGATGTTTGATGATTGCTGATTGATGATCGTTGATTGATGATTTATGATTTGTGATTGATGATTGATGATTGGTGAAGGATGATTGATGATTGATGATTGATGTTTGATGATTGATGATTAATGATTGATGATAGGTGATTGATGGTTTATAATAGATGATTGATGATTGATAATTGATGATTGATGATTGATGAGTGATGATTGATGATTGATGATTGATGATTGATGATTGATGATTGATGATTGATGATTGATTATTGATGATTGATGATTGATGATTGATGATTGATAATTGATTATTGATGATTGATGATTGATGATTGATGATTGATGATTGATGATTGATGATTGATGATTGATGATTGATAATTGATGATTTATGATTGATGATTGATGAATGATGATTGATGATTGATGATTGATGATTGATGATTGATGATTGATGATTGATGATTGATGATTGGTGATTGATGATTGATGATTGATGATTGATGATTGATGATTGATGATTGATGATTGATGATTGATGATTGATGATTGATGATTGATGATTGATGATTGATGATTGATGATTGATGATTGATGATTGATGATTGATGATTGATGATTGATGATTGATGATTGATGATTGATGATTGATGATTGATGATTGATGATTGATGATTGATGATTGATGATTGTTGATTGACGATTGATGATTTATGATTGATGAATGACGATTGATGATTAATGATTGATGGTTGATTAATAATGACTGCTGAGTAATGATTGATGATTGATGATTGATTATTGTTGATTGATGATTGATGATTGATTATTGATGATTGATGATTGATGATTGATAATAGATGATTGATGATTGATGCTTGATGATTGATGATCGATGATTGATGATTGGTGATTGGTGATTGGTAATTGATGATTGATGATTGATGATTGATGATTGATGATTGATGATTAATGATTGATGATTGATGATTGATGATTGATGATTGATGATTTATGATTGATGATTGATGATCGATGATTGATGATTGATGATTGATGATTGATGATTGATGATTGATGATTGATGATTGATGATTGATGATTGATGATTGATGATTGATGATTGATGATTGCTGATTGATGATTGATGATTGATGATTGATGATTGATGATTGATGATTGATGATTGATGATTGATGATTGATGATTGATGATTGATGATTGATGATTGATGATTGTTGATTGATGATAGATGATTTATGATTGAAGATTGATGATTGATTATTAAGGATTGATGAGTGCTAATTGATGATTGATGATTGATGAATGATGATCGATGATTGATGATTGATGATCGATGATTGATGATTGATGATTGATGATTGATGATTGATGATTGATGATTGATGATTGATGATTGATGATTGATGATTGATGATTGATGATTGATGATTTATGATTGATGATTGATGATTGATGATTGATGATTGATGATTGATGATTGATGATTGATGATTGATGATTGATGATTGATGATTGATGATTTATCATTGATGATTGATGATTGATTATTAATGATTGATTATTAATGATTGATAAGTGTGGATTGATGATTGATGATTTATGATTGATGATTGATGATTGATGATTGATGATTGATGCTTGATGATTGATGATCGACAATCGATGATTGGTGATTGATGATTGATGATTGATGATCGATGATTGATGGTTGATTATTGTTGATTGATGCTTGATGACAGATAATTGATGATTGATGAATGATGATGGATGATTGATGATTGATGATTGACTATTGATGATTGATGATTGATGATTGATGATTGATGATTGATGATTGATGATTGATGATTGATGATTGATGATTGATGATTGATGATTGATGATGGATGATTGATGATTGATGATTGATGATTGATGATTGATGATTGATGATTCATGATTGATGATTGATGAATAATGATTGATGATTGATGATTGATGATTGATGATTGATGATTGATGATTGATGATTGATGATTGATGATTGATGATTGATGATTGATGATTGATGATTGATGATTGATGATTGATGATTGATGATTGATGATTGATGATTGATGATTGATGATTGATGATTGATGATTGATGATTGATGATTGATGATTGATGATTGATGATTGATGATTGATTATTGATGATTGATGATTGATGATTGATCATTGATGATTGATTATTGATGATTGATGACTGATGATTGATGATTGATTATTGATGATTGATGATTGATGATTGATGATTGATGATTGATGATTGATGATTGATGATTGATGATTGATGATTGATGATTGATGATTGATGATTGATGATTGATGATTGATGATTGATGATTGATGATTGATGATTGGTGATTGATTACAGATGATACATGAATAATGATTGATGCTTTATGATTGATGATTGTTGATTGATGTTTGATGATTGGTGATTGATGATTGATGATTGATGATTGATGATTGATAATTGATGATTGATGATTAATGATCGATGAGTGACGATTGATGATTGATAATAGATGTTTGATGATTGATGATTGATGATTGATGATTGGTGATTAGTGATTCATGATTGGTAATTGTTGATTGATGATTGATGATTGATGATTGATGATTGGTGATTGGTGATTGATAATTGGTAATTGTTGATTGATGATTGATGATTGATGATTGATGATTGATGGTTGATGATTGATGATTGATGATTGATAATTGATGACAGATGATTGATGATTGATGAATGATGATGGATGATTGATGATTGATGATTGATGATTGATGATTGATGAATGATGATTGATGATTGATGATTGATGATTGATGATTGATGATTGATGATTGATGATTGATGATTGATGATTGATGATTGATGATTGATGATTGATGATTGATGATTGATGATTGATGATTGATGATTGATGATTGATGATTGATGATTGATGATTGATGTTTGATGATTGATAATTGATGATTGATGATTGATGGTTGATGATTGATGATTGATGCTTGATGATGGATGATTGATGATTGATGATTGATGATTGATTATTGATGATATATGATTGATGATTGATCATTGATCATTGATCATTGATGATTGATGATTGATGATTGATTATTGATGATTGATGACTGATGATTGATGATTGATGATTGATGATTGATTATAGATGATTGATGATTGATGATTGATGATTGATGATTGATGATTGATGATTGATGATTGATGATTGATGATCGATTACAGATGATACATTAATAATGATTGATGCTTTATGATTGATGATTGTTGATTGATGTTTGATGATTGGTGATTGATGATTGATGATTGATGATTGATAATTGATGATTGATGATTAATAATCGATGAGTGACGATTGATGATTGATAATAGATGTTTGATGATTGATCATTGATCATTGATGATTGATGATTGATTATTGATGATTGATGATCGACAATCGATGCTTGGTGATTGATGATTGATGATTGATGATTGATGATTGATGATTGATCATTGATCATTGATAATTGATGATTGATGATTGATGATTGATGATTGATGATTGATGACTGATGATTGATGATTGATGATTGATGATTGATGATTGATGATTGATGATTGATGATTGATGAATGATGATCGCTGATTGATGATTGATGATCGATGATTGATGATTGATGATAGATGATTGATGATTGATGATTGATGATTGATGATTGATGATTGATGATTGATGATTGATGATTGATGATTGATGATTGATGATTGATAATTGATGATTGATCATTGATCATTGATGATTGATGATTGATGATTGATTATTGATGATTGATGACTGATGATTGATGATTGATGAGTGCTGATTTATGATTGATGATTGATGAATGATGATCAATGATTGATGATTGATGATCGATGATCGCTGATTGATGATTGATGATTGATGATTGATGATTGTTGGTTGATGATTGATGATTGATGATTGATGATTGATGATTGATGATTGATGATTGATGATTGATGATTTGTGATTGATGATTGATGATTGATTATTAATGATTGATTATTAATGATTGATAAGTGATGGTTGATGATTTATGATTGATGATTGATGATTGATGCTTGATGATTGATGATCGACAATCGATGATTGGTGTTTGATGATTGATGATTGATGATTGATGATTGATGATTGATGATTGATGATTGATGATTGATGATTGATGATTGATGATTGATGATTGATGATTGATGATTGATGATTGATCATTGATGATTGATGATTGATGATTGATTATTGATGATTGATGATCGACAATCAATGATTGGTGATTGATGATTGATGATTGATGATTGATGATTGATGATTGATGATTGATGATTGATAATTGATGATTGATGATTGATGATTGATGATTGATGATTGATGATTGATGATTGATGATTGATGATTGATGATTGATGATTGATGATTGATTATTGATGATTGATAACTGATGACTGATGATTGATGATTGATGATTGATGATTGATGATTGATGATTGATGATTGATGATTGATGATTGATGATTGATGATTGATGATTGATGATTGATGATTGATGATTGATGATTGATGATTGATGATTGATGATTGATGATTGATGATTGATGATTGATGATTGATGATTGATGATTGATGATTGATGATTGATGATTGATGATTGATAAGTGATGGTTGATGATTTATGATTGATGATTGATGATTGATGCTTGATGATTGATGATCGACAATCGATGATTGGTGATTGATGATTGATGATTGATGATTGATGATTGATGATTGATGATTGATGATTGATGATTGATCATTGATGATTGATGATTGATGATTGATTATTGATGATTGATGATCGACAATCAATGATTGGTGATTGATGATTGATGATTGATGATTGATGATTGATGATTGATGATTGATGATTGATGATTGATGATTGATGATTGATGATTGATAATTGATGATTGATGATTGATGATTGATGATTGATGATTGATGATTGATGATTGATGATTGATGATTGATGATTGATGATTGATGATTGATGATTGATGATTGATGATTGATGATTGATGATTGATGATTGATTATTGATGATTGATGACTGATGACTGATGATTGATGATTGATGAATGATGATCAATGATTGATGATTGATGATCGATGATCGCTGATTGATGATTGATGATTGATGATTGATGATTGTTGGTTGATGATTGATGATTGATGATTGATGATTGATGATTGATGATTGATGATTGATGATTGATGATCGATGATTGATGATTTGTGTTTGATGATTGATGATTGATTATTAATGATTGATTATTAATGATTGATAAGTGATGGTTGATGATTTATGATTGATGATTGATGATTGATGCTTGATGATTGATGATCGACAATCGATGATTGGTGATTGATGATTGATGATTGATGATTGATGATTGATGATTGATGATTGATGATTGATGATTGATGATTGATGATTGATCTTTGATGATTGATGATTGATGATTGATTATTGATTATTGATGATTGATGATCGACAATCAATGATTGGTGATTGATGATTGATGATTGATGATTGATGATTGATGATTGATGATTGATGATTGATGATTGATGATTGATGATTGATGATTGATAATTGATGATTGATGATTGATGATTGATGATTGATGATTGATGATTGATGATTGATGATTGATGATTGATGATTGATGATTGATTATTGATGATTGATGACTGATGACTGATGATTGATGATTGATGATTGATGATTGATGATTGATGATTGATGATTGATGATTGATGATTGATGATTGATGATTGATGATTGATGATTGATGATTGATGATTGATGATTGATGATTGATGATTGATGATTGATGATTGATGATTGATGATTGATGATTGATGATTGATGATTGATGATTGATGATTGATGATTGATTATTGATGATTGATGATCGACAATCAATGATTGGTGATTGATGATTGATGATTGATGATTGATGATTGATGATTGATGATTGATGATTGATGATTGATGATTGATGATTGATGATTGATAATTGATGATTGATGAATGATGATCGATGATTGATGATTGATGATCGATGATTGATGATTGATGATTGATGTTTGATGATCGATGATCGCTGATTGATGATTGATGATTGATGATTGATGATTGATGATTGTTGGTTGATGATTGATGATTGATGATTTATAGTTGATGATTGATGATTGATTATTAATGATTGATGATTGATGATTGATGATTGATGATTGATGATTGATGATTGATGATTGATGATTGATGATTGATGATTGATGATTGATGATTGATGATTGATGATTGATGATTGATGATTGATGATTGATGATTGATGATTGATGATTTATAGTTGATGATTGATGATTGATTATTAATGATTGATTATTAATGATTGATAAGTGATGATTGATGATTTATTATTGATGATTGATGATTGATGCTTGATGCTTGATGATTGATGATTGATGATTGATGATTGATGATTGATGATTGATCATTGATCATTGATGATTAATGATTGATGATTGATTATTGATGATTGATGATCGACAATCAATGATTGGTGATTGATGATTGATGATTAATGATTGATGATTGATGATTGATGATTAATGATTGATGATTGATGATTGATAATTGATGATTGATGATTGATGATTGATGATTGATGATTGATGATTGATGATTGATGATTGATGATTGATGATTGATGATTGATCATTGATGATTGATGATTGATGATTGATTATTGATGATTGATGATCGACAATCAATGATTGGTGATTGATGATTGATGATTGATGATTGATGATTGATGATTGATGATTGATGATTAATGATTGATGATTGATGATTGATAATTGATGATTGATGATTGATGATTGATGATTGATGATTGATGATTGATGATTGATGATTGATGATTGATGATTGATGATTGATGATTGATTATTGATGATTGATGACTGATGACTGATGATTGATGATTGATGATTGATGATTGATGATTGATGATTGATGATTGATGATTGATTATTGATGATTGATGACTGATGACTGATGATTGATGATTGATGATTGATGATTGATGATTGATGATTGATGATTGATGATTGATGATTGATGATTGATGATTGATGATTGATGATTGATGATTGATGATTGATGATTGATGATTGATGATTGATGATTGATGATTGATGATTGATGATTGATGATTGATGATTGATGATTGATGATTGATGATTGAGGATTGATGATTGATGATTGATGATTGATGATTGATGATTGATGATTGTTGGTTGATGATTGATGATTGATGATTGATGATTGATGATTGATGATTGATGATTGATGATTGATGATTGATGATTGATGATTGATGATTGATGATTTGTGATTGATGATTGATGATTGATTATTAATGATTGATTATTAATGATTGATAAGTGATGGTTGATGATTTATGATTGATGATTGATGATTGATGCTTGATGATTGATGATCGACAATCGATGATTGGTGATTGATGATTGATGATTGATGATTGATGATTGATGATTGATGATTGATGATTGATGATTGATGATTGATCATTGATGATTGATGATTGATTATTGATGATTGATGATCGACAATCAATGATTGGTGATTGATGATTGATGATTGATGATTGATGATTGTTGATTGATGTTTGATGATTGATGATTGCTGATTGATTATTAATGATTGATTATTAATGATTGATAAGTGATGTTTGATGATTTATGATTGATGATTGATGATTGATGATTGATGATTGATGATTGATGATTGATGTTTGATGATTGATCTGATGAATTGATGATTGATGATAGATGATTGATGATTGATGATTTATGATTGATGATCGACAATCGATGATTGGTGATTGATGATTGATGATTGATGATTGATGATTGATGATTGATGATTGATGATTGATGATTGATGATTGATGACTGATGATTGATGATTGATGATTGATGATTGATGATTGATGTTTGATGATTGATCTGATGAATTGATGATTGATGATAGATGATTGATGATTGATGATTTATGATTGACGATTGATGATTGATTATTAATGATTAATGAGGGCTGATTGATGATTGATGAATGATGATTGATGAACGATGATTGATGATTGATGATCGATGATTGATGATTGATGGTTGATGATTGATGATTGATGATTGATGATTGATGATTGATGATTGATGATTGATGATTGATGATTGATGATTGATGATTGATGATTGATGATTGATGATTGATGATTGATGATTGATGATTGATGATTGATGATTGATGATTGATGATTGATGATTGATGATTGATGATTGATGATTGATGATTGATGATTGATGATTGATGATTGATGATTGATGATTGATGATTGATGATTGATGATTGATGATTGATGATTGATGATTGATGATTGATGATTGATGATTGATGATTGATGATTTATAGTTGATGATTGATGATTGATTATTAATGATTGATGATTGATGATTGATGATTGATGATTGATGATTGATGATTGATGATTGATGATTGATGATTGATGATTGATGATTGATGATTGATGATTGATGATTGATGATTGATGATTGATGATTGATGATTGATGATTGATGATTGATGATTTATAGTTGATGATTGATGATTGATTATTAATGATTGATTATTAATGATTGATAAGTGATGATTGATGATTTATTATTGATGATTGATGATTGATGCTTGATGCTTGATGATTGATGATCGACAATCGATGATTGGTGATTGATGATTGATGATTGATGATTGATGATTGATGATTGATGATTGATGATTGATGATTGATGATTGATGATTGATGATTGATGATTGATGATTGATGTTTGATGATTGATCTGATGAATTGATGATTGATGATTGATGATTTATGATTGATGATTGATTATTGATTATTATTGATTGATTATTGATGATTGATAAAAGATGATTGATGATTTATGATTGATGATTGATGATTGATGATTGATGCTTGATGATTGATGATCGACAATCGATGATTGGTGATTGATGATTGATGATTGATCATTGATGATTGATGATTGATGATTGATGATTGATGATTGATGATTGATGATTGATGTTTCATGATTGGTCTGATGAATTGATGATTGATGATAGATGATTGATGATTGATGATTTATGATTGACGATTGATGATTGATTATTAATGATTAATGAGGGCTGATTGATGATTGATGATTGATGAATGATGATTGATGAACGATGATTGATGATTGATGATCGATGATTGATGATTGATGGTTGATGATTGATGATTGATGATTGATGATTGATGATTGATGATTGATGATTGATGATTGATGATTGATGATTGATGATTGATGATTGATGATTGCTTATTGATGATTGATGATTGATGATTGATGATTGATGATTGATGATTGATGATTGATGATTGATGATTGATGATTGATGATTGATGATTGATGATTGATGATTGATGATTGATGATTGATGATTTATAGTTGATGATTGATGATTGATTATTAATGATTGATTATTAATGATTGATAAGTGATGATTGATGATTTATTATTGATGATTGATGATTGTTTCTTGATGCTTGATGATTGATGATCGACAATCGATGATTGGTGATTGATGATTGATGATTGATGATTGATGATTGATGATTGATGATTGATGATTGATGATTGATGATTGATGATTGATGATTGATGATTAATGATTGATGATTGATGATTGATCATTGATCATTGATCATTGATGATTGATGATTGATGATTGATGATTGATTATTGATGATTGATGACTGATGATTGATGATTGATGATTGATGATTGATGATTGATTATTGATGATTGATGAAGGGTGATTGGTGATTGATGATTGGTAATTGTTGATTGATGATTGATGATTGATGATTGGTGATTGGTGATTGATGATTGGTAATTGTTGATTGATGATTGATGATTGATGATTGTTGATTGATGATTGATGATTGATGGTTGATGATTGATGATTGATGCTTGATGATGGATGATTGATGATTGATGATTGATGATTGATGATTGATGATTGATTATTGATGATTGATGATTGATGATTGATGATTGATGATTGATGATTGATGATTGATGATTGATGATTGATGATTGATGATTGATGATTGATGATTGATGATTGATGATTGATGATTGATGACTGATGATTGATGATTGATGATTGTTGATTGATGATTGATGATTGATGATTGATGATTGATGATTGATGATTGATGATTGATGATTGGTGATTGCTGATTGCTGATTGATTATTGATGATTGATAATTGATGATTGATGATTGATGATTGATGATTGATGATTGATGATTGATGATTGATGATTGATGATTGATGATTGATGATTGATGATTGATGATTGATGATTGATGGTTGATGATTGATGACTGATGATGGATGATTGATGATTGATGATTGATGATTGATGATTGATTACAGATGATACTTGAATAATGATTGATGATTTATTATTGATGATTGTTGATTGATGTTTGATGGTTGGTGATTGATGATTGATGATTGATGATCGACGATTGATGATTGGTGATTGATGATTGGTTATTGATGATTGATCATTGATTATTGATGATTTATGATTGATGATTGATTATTGATGATTGATGATTGATGATTGATGATTGATGATTGATGATTGATGATTGATGATTGATGATTGATGATTGATGATTGATGATTGATGATTGGTGATTGGTGATTGATAATTGGTAATTGTTGATTGATGATTGATGATTGATGATTGATGGTTGATGATTGATGATTGATGATTGATGATTGATGACAGATGATTGATGATTGATGAATGAGGATGGATGATTGATGATTGATGATTGATGATTGATGATTGATGATTGATGATTGATGATTGATGATTGATGATTGATGATTGATAATTGATGATTGATGATTGATGATTGATGATTGATGATTGATGATTGATGATTGATGATTGATGATTGATGATTGATGTTTGATGATTGATAATTGATGATTGATGATTGATGGTTGATGATTGATGATTGATGCTTGATGATGGATGATTGATGATTGATGATTGATGATTGATTATTGATGATATATGATTGATGATTGATCATTGATCATTGATGATTGATGATTGATGATTGATTATTGATGATTGATGACTGATGATTGATGATTGATGATTGATGATTGATGATTGATTATAGATGATTGATGATTGATGATTGATGATTGATGATTGATGATTGATGATTGATGATTGATGATTGATGATTGATGATTGATGATTGATGATCGATTACAGATGATACATTAATAATGATTGATGCTTTATGATTGATGATTGTTGATTGATGTTTGATGATTGGTGATTGATGATTGATGATTGATAATTGATGATTGATGATTAATAATCGATGAGTGACGATTGATGATTGATAATAGATGTTTGATGATTGATCATTGATCATTGATGATTGATGATTGATTATTGATGATTGATGATCGACAATCGATGCTTGGTGATTGATGATTGATGATTGATGATTGATGATTGATGATTGATCATTGATCATTGATGATTGATGATTGATGATTGATGACTGATGACTGATGATTGATGATTGATGATTGATGATTGATGATTGATGATTGATGATTGATGATTGATGATTGATGAATGATGATCGATGATTGATGATTGATGATCGATGATTGATGATTGATGATTGATGATTGATGATTGATGATTGATGATTGATGATTGATGATTGATGATTGATGATTGATGATTGATGATTGATGATTGATGATTGATGATTGATGATTGATAATTGATGATTGATCATTGATCATTGATGATTGATGATTGATGATTGATTATTGATGATTGATGACTGATGATTGATGATTGATGAGTGCTGATTTATGATTGATGAATGATGATCAATGATTGATGATTGATGATCGATGATCGCTGATTGATGATTGATGATTGATGATTGATGATTGTTGGTTGATGATTGATGATTGATGATTGATGATTGATGATTGATGATTGATGATTGATGATTGATGATTGATGATTGATGATTGATGATTGATGATTGATGATTGATGATTGATGATTGATGATTGATGATTGATGATTGATGATTGATGATTGATGATTGATGATTTGTGATTGATGATTGATGATTGATTATTAATGATTGATTATTAATGATTGATAAGTGATGGTTGATGATTTATGATTGATGATTGATGATTGATGCTTGATGATTGATGATCGACAATCGATGATTGGTGATTGATGATTGATGATTGATGATTGATGATTGATGATTGATGATTGATGATTGATGATTGATGATTGATGATTGATGATTGATGATTGATGATTGATCATTGATGATTGATGATTGATGATTGAGTATTGATGATTGATGATCAACAATCAATGATTGGTGACTGATGATTGATGATTGATGATTGATGATTGATGATTGATGATTGATGATTGATGATTGATGATTGATGATTGATGATTGATGATTGATGATTGATGATTGATAATTGATGATTGATGATTGATGATTGATGATTGATGATTGATGATTGATGATTGATGATTGATGATTGATTATTGATGATTGATGACTGATGACTGATGATTGATGATTGATGATTGATGATTGATGATTGATGATTGATGATTGATGATTGATGATTGATGATTGATGATTGATGATTGATGATTGATGATTGACGATTGATGATTGATGATTGATGATTGATGATTGATGATTGATGATTGATGATTGATGATTGATGATTGATGATGGATGATTGATGATTGATGATTGATGATTGATGATTGATGATTGATGATTGATGATTGATGATTGATGATTGATGATTGATTATTGATGATTGATGATTGATGATTGATTACAGATGATACATGAATAATAATTGAAGCTATATGATTGATGATTGATTACAGATGATACATGAATAATAATTGAAGCTATATGATTGATGATTGTTGATTGATGTTTGATGATTGATGATTGCTGATTGATTATTAATGATTGATTATTAATGATTGATAAGTGATGTTTGATGATTTATGATTGATGATTGATGATTGATGCTTGATGATTGATGATCGACAATCGATGATTGGTGATTGATGATTGATGATTGATGATTGATGATTGATGATTGATGATTGATGATCGATGATTGATGATTGATGATCGATGATTGATGATCGATGTTTGATGATTGATGATTGATGATTGATGATTGATGATTGATGATTGATGATTGATGATTGATGATTGATGATTGATGATTGATGATTGATGATTGATGATTGATGATTGATGATTGATGATTGATGATTGATGATTGAAGATTGATTATTGATGATTGATGATTGATGATTGATGATTGATGATTTATGATTGATGATTGATTATTGATTATTAATGATTGATTATTAATGATTGATAAAAGATGATTGATGATTTATGATTGATGATTGATGATTGATGCTTGATGATTGATGATCGACAATCGATGATTGGTGATTGATGATTGATGATTGATGATTGATGATTGATGATTGATGATTGATGATTGATGATTGATGATTGATGATTGATGATTGATGTTTGATGATTGATCTGATGAATTGATGATTGATGATAGATGATTGATGATTGATGATTTATGATTGACGATTGATGATTGATTATTAATGATTAATGAGGGCTGATTGATGATTGATGATTGATGAATGATGATTGATGAACGATGATTGATGATTGATGATCGATGATTGATGATTGATGGTTGATGATTGATGATTGATGATTGATGATTGATGATTGATGATTGATGATTGATGATTGATGATTGATGATTGATGATTGATGATTGATGATTGATGATTGATGATTGATGATTGATGATTGATGATTGATGATTGATGATTGATGAATGATGATCGATGATTGATGATTGATGATCGATGATTGATGATTGATGATTGATGATTGATGATTGATGATTGATGATTGATGATTGATGATTGATGATTGATGAATGATGATTGATGATTGATGATTGATGATTGATGATTGATGATTGATGATTGATGATTGATGATTGATGATTGATGATTGATGATTGATGATTGATGATTGATGATTGATGATTGATGATTGATGATTGATGATTGATGATTGATGATTGATGATTGATGATTGATGATTGATGATTGATGATTGATGATTGATGATTGATGATTGATGATTGATGATTGATGATTGATGATTGATGATTGATGATTGATGATTGATGATTGATGATTTATGATTGATGATTGATGATTGATTATTAATGATTGATTATTAATGATTGATAAGTGATGATTGATGATTTATGATTGATGATTGATGATTGATGCTTGATGCTTGATGATTGATGATCGACAATCGATGATTGGTGATTGATGATTGATGATTGATGATTGATGATTGATGATTGATGATTGATGATTGATGATTGATGATTAATGATTGATGATTGATGATTGATCATTGATCATTGATGATTGATGATTGATGATTGATGATTGATGATTGATGACTGATGATTGATGATTGATGATTGATGATTGATGATTGATGATTGATGATTGATGATTGATGAATGGTGATTGGTGATTGATGATTGGTAATTGTTGATTGATGATTGATGATTGATGATTGGTGATTGGTGATTGATGATTGGTAATTGTTGATTGATGATTGATGATTGATGATTGTTGATTGATGATTGATGGTTGATGATTGATGATTGATGCTTGATGATGGATGATTGATGATTGATGATTGATGATTGATGATTGATGATTGATTATTGATGATTGATGATTGATGATTGATGATTGATGATTGATGATTGATGATTGATGGTTGATGATTGATGATTGATGATTGATGATTGATGATTGATGATTGATGATTGATGATTGATGATTGATGATTGATGATTGATGATTGATGATTGATGATTGATGATTGATGATTGATGATTGATGATTGATGACTGATGATTGATGTTTGATGATTGTTGATTGATGATTGATGATTGATGATTGATGATTGATGATTGATGATTGCTGATTGAGGATTGGTGATTGATGATTGATGATTGATGATTGATGATTGACGATTGGTGATTGCTGATTGCTGATTGATTATTGATGATTGATAATTGATGATTGATGATTGATGATTGATGATTGATGATTGATGATTGATGATTGATGATTGATGATTGATGATTGATGATTGATGGTTGATGATTGATGACTGATGATGGATGATTGATGATTGATGATTGATGATTGATGATTGATGATTGATGATTGATGATTGATTATAGATGATACATGAATAATGATTGATGATTTATTATTGATGATTGTTGATTGATGTTTGATGGTTGGTGATTGATGATTGATGATTGATGATTGATGATCGACGATTGATGATTGGTGATTGATGATTGGTTATTGATGATTGATCATTGATGATTGATGATTTATGATTGATGATTGATTATTGATGATTGATGATTGATGATTGATGATTGATGATTGATGATTGATGATTGATGATTGATTACAGATGATACATGAATATGACCCATGATTTATGATTGATGATTGTTGATTGATGATTGTTGATTGATTTTTATGATTGGTGATTGATGATTGATGATCGATGATTGATGATTGATGATTAATGATCGATGAGTGATGATTGATGATTGATAATAGATGTTTGATGATTGATGATTGATGATTGATGATTGATGATTGATGATTGATGATTGATGATTGATGATTGATGATTGATGATGGATGATTGATGATTGATGATTGATGATTGATGATTGATGATTGATGATTGATGATTGATGATTGATGATTGATGATTGATGATTGATGATTGATGATTGATTACAGATGATACATGAATAATGATTGATGATTTATGATTGATGAACGTTGATTGATGTTTGATGATTGGCGATTATTGATTGATGATTGATGCTTTATGATTGATGATCGAAGATTGAAGATTGGTGATTGATAATTGGTAATTGCTGATTGATCATTAATGATTGATGATTGATGATTGATGATTGATGATTGATGATTGATGATTGCTGATTGATGATTGATGATTGATGATTGATGATTGATGATTGATGATTGATGATTGATGATTGATGATTGATGATTGATTACAGATGATACATGAATAATGATTGATGATTTATGATTGATGATTGTTGATTGATGTTTGATGGTTGGTGATTGATGATTGATGATTGATGATTGATGATCGACGATTGATGATTGGTGATTGATGATTGGTTATTGATGATTGATCATTGATGATTGATGATTTATGATTGATGATTGATTATTGATGATTGATGATTGATGATTGATGATTGATGATTGATGATTGATGATTGATGATTGATGATTGATGATTGATGATTGATGATTGATGATTGATGATTGATGATTGATGATTGATTACAGATGATACATGAATAATGACCGATGATTTATGATTGATGATTGTTGATTGATGATTGTTGATTGATTTTTATGATTGGTGATTGATGATTGATGATCGATGATTGATGATTGATGATTAATGATCGATGAGTGATGATTGATGATTGATAATAGATGTTTGATGATTGATGATTGATGATTGATGATTGATAATTGATGATTGATGATTAGTGATTGGTGATTGATAATTGGTGTTTGTTGATTGATGATTGATAGTTGATGATTGATGATTGGTGCTTGATGATGAATGATTGATGATTGATGATTGATGATTGATGATTGATGATTGATGATTGATGAATGATGACTGATGATTGATTATTGATTATTGATGATTGATGATTGATGATTGATGATTGATGATTGATGATTGATGATTGATGATTGATGATTGATGATTGATGATTGATGATTGATGATTGATGATTGATGATTGATGATTGACGATTGATGATTGATGATTGATGATTGATGATTGATGATTGATGATTGATGATTGCTGATTGCTGAATGATTATTGATGATTGATAATTGATGATTGATGATAGATGATTGATGATTGATGATCGATGATTGATGATTGATGATTGATGATTGATGATTGATGATTGATGATTGATGATTGATGATTGATGATTGATGATTAATGATTGATGATTGATGATTGATGATTGATGATTGATGATTGATGATTGATGATTGATGATTGATGATTGATGATTGATGGTTTATGATTGATGATTGATGATTGATGATTAATGATTGTTGATTCATGATTGATGATACGTGAGTGATGATTGATAATTGATGATTGATATTTGATTACTTATGGTTGATACTTATACTGATATTCGTAATTATGTTTATGTTCATATTTATATCTATATATTTATATTTATATTCATTTTTATATTAATATTTCTATTTTTATTTGTGAGTATATTTCAATTTGTTTTTATATATCCATATTTATTTATGATTGATTGATGATTGGTAATTGATGATTGATGAGTGATGATTGATGATTAATGATTGATAATAGATGATTGATGATTGATGTTTGATGATTGATGATTGATGATTGATGATTGATGATTGATGATTGATGATTGATGATTGACGATTGATGATTGATGATTGATTATTGATGACTGATGATTGATGATTGATGATTGATGATTGATGATTGATGACTGAAGATTGATGATTGATGATTGATGATTGATGATTGATGATTGATGATTGATGCTTGATGATTGATGATTCATGATAGCTGATTGGTAATACATGATTGATGATTGACGATTGATGACAGAAGATTCATGATTGGTGATGATGACTGATGATTGATGATTGATGCTTGATGATTGATGATAGATGATTGATGATTGTTGATTTATTATATATGATTGATGATTGATGTTTGATGATTGGTGAAGGATGATTGATGATTGATGATTGATGTTTGATGATTGATGATTAATGATTGATGAGTGATGATTGGTGATTGATGATTGATAATAGATGATTTATGATTGATGATTGATGATAGATGATTGATGATTGATGATTGATGATTGATGATTGATGATTGATGATTGATGATTGATGATTGATGATTGATGATTGATTATTGATGATTGATGATTGATGATTGATGATTGATGATTGATGATTGATGATTGATGATTGATGATTGATGATTGATGATTGATGATTGATGATTGATGATTGATGATTGATGATTGATGATTGATGATTGATGAACGATGATAGATAATTGATCATTGATGATTGATCATTGATGATTGATGATTTATGATTGATGATTGATTATTGATGATTGATGATTGATGATTGATGATTGATTACAGATGATACATGAATAATGACTGATGATTTATGATTGATGATTGTTGATTGATGTTTGATGATTGGTGATTGATGATTGATGATTGATGATTGATGATTGATGATTAATGATCGATGAGTGAAGATTGATGATTGATAATAGATGTTTGATGATTGATGATTGGTGATTAGTGATTGATGATTGATGATTGATGATTGATGATTGATGATTGATGATTGATGATTGATGATTGATGATTGATGGTTGATGATTGATGATTGATGATTGATGATTAATGATTGATGATTGATGATTGATGATTAATGATTGAGGATTGATGATTGATGATTGATGATTGATGATTGATGATTGATGATTGATGATTGATGATTGATGATTGATGATTGATGATTGATGATTGATGATTGATGGTTGATGATTGATGATTAATGATTGATGATTGATGAATGATGATTGTTGATTCATGATTGATGATACATGAGTGATGATTGATAATTGATGATTGATATTTGATTACTTATGGTTGATACTTATACTGATATTCGTATTTATGTTTATATTAATATTTATATCTATATATTTATATTTATATTGATTTTTATATTAATATTTATATTTTTATTTGTGAGTATATTTCATTTTGTGTTTATATATCTATGTTTATTTATGATTGAATGATGATTGGTAATTGATGATTGATGAGTGATGATTGATGATTAATGATTGATGATTGATAATAGATGATTGATGATTGATGTTTGATGATTGATGATTGATGATTGATGATTGATGATTGATGATTGATGATTGATGATTGATGATAGATGATTGATGATTGATGATTGATGATTGATGATTGATGATTGATGATTGATGATTGATGATTGATGATTTATGATTGATGATTGATGATTGATTATTAATGATTGATTATTAATGATCGATAAGTGATGATTGATGATTTATGATTGATGATTGATGATTGATGCTTGATGATTGATGATCGACAATCGATGATTGGTGATTGATGATTGATGATTGATGATTGATGATTGATGATTGATGATTGATGTTTGATGATTGATCTGATGAATTGATGATTGATGATTGATGATTGGTAATTGTTGATTGATGATTGATGATTGTTGATTGATGATTGATGATTGATGGTTGATGATTGATGATTGATGCTTGATGATGGATGATTGATGATTGATGATTGATGATTGATTATTGATGATTGATGATTGATGATTGATGATTGCTGATTGATGATTGATGATTGATGATTGATGATTGATGATTGATGATTGATGATTGATGATTGATGATTGATGATTGATGATTGATGATTGATGACTGATGATTGATGATTGATGATAGTTGATTGATGATTGATGATTGATGATTGATGATTGATGATTGATGATTGATGATTGATGATTGATGATTGATGATTGCTGATTGATGATTGGTGATTGATGATTGATGATTGATGATTGATTATTTATGATTGATGATTGATGATTGATGATTGGTGATTGCTGATTGCTGATTGATTATTGATGATTGATAATTGATGATTGGTGATTGATAATTGATGATTGATGATTGATGATTGATGATTGATGGTTGATGATTGATGATTGATGATTGATGATTGATGATTGATGATTGATGATTGATGATTGATGATTGATGATTGATGATTGATGATTGATGATTGATGACTGATGATTGATGATTGATGATTGATGATTGATGATTGATGATTGATGATTGATGATTGATGATTGATTACAGATGATACATGAATAATGATTGATGATTTATGATTGATGAACGTTGATTGATGTTTGATGATTGGCGCTTATTGATTGATGATTGATGCTTGATGATTGATGATCGAAGATTGAAGATTGGTGATTGATGATTGGTAATTGCTGATTGATCATTAATGATTGATGATTGATGATTGATGATTGATGATTGATGATTGGTGATTGATGATTGATGATTGCTGATTGATGATTGATGATTGATGATTGATGATTGATGATTGATGATTGATGATTGATGATTGATGATTGATGATTGATGATTGATGATTGATGATTGATGATTGATTACAGATGATACATGAATAATGATTGATGATTGTTGATTGATGTTTGATGGTTGGTGATTGATGATTGATGATTGATGATCGACGATTGATGATTGGTGATTGATGATTGGTTATTGATGATTGATCATTGATGATTGATGATTTATGATTGATGATTGAATATTGATGATTGATGATTGATGATTGATGATTGATGATTGATGATTGATTACAGATGATACATGAATAATGAGCGATGATTTATGATTGATGATTGTTGATTGATGATTGTTGATTGATGTTTATGATTGGTGATTGATGATTGATGATCGATGATTGATGATTGATGATTAATGATCGATGAGTTATGATTGATGATTGATAATAGATGTTTGATGATTGATGATTGATGATTGATAGTTGATGATTGATGATTAGTGATTGGTGATTGATAATTGGTGTTTGTTGATTGATGATTGATGATTGATAGTTGATGATTGATGATTGATGCTTGATGATGGATGATTGATGATTGATGATTGATGATTGATGAATGATGACTGATGATTGATTATTGATTATTGATGATTGATGATTGATGATTGATGATTGATGATTGATGATTGATGATTGATGATTGATGATTGATGATTGATGATTGATGATTGATGATTGATGATTGATGATTGATGATTGATGATTGATGATTGATGATTGATGATTGATGATTGATGATTGATGATTGATGATTGATGATTGATGATTGACGATTGATGATTGATGATTGATGATTGATGATTGATGATTGCTGATTGCTGATTAATTATTGATGATTGATAATTGATGATTGATGATTGATGATTGATGATCGATGATTGATGATTGATGATTGATGATTGATGATTGATGATTGATGATTGATGATTGATGATTGATGACTGATGATTGATGATTGATGATTGATGATTGATGATTGATGATTGATGGTTGATGGTTGATGATTGATGATTGATGATTGATGATTAATGATTGTTGATTCACGATTGATGATACGTGAGTGATGATTGATAATTGATGATTGATATTTGATTACTTATGGTTGATACTTATACTGATATTCGTCATTATGTTTATGTTAATATTTATATCTATATATTTATATTTATATTCATTTTTATATTAATATTTCTATTTTTATTTGTGAGTATATTTCAATTTGTTTTTATATATCCATGTTTATTTATGATTGATTGATGATTGGTAATTGATGATTGATGAGTGATGATTGATGATTAATGATTGATGATTGATAATAGATGATTGATGATTGATGTTTGATGATTGATGATTGATGATTGATGATTGATGATTGATGATTGATGATTGATGATTGACGATTGATGATTGATGTTTGATGATTGATGATTGATGATTGATGATTGATTATTGATGACTGAAGATTGATGATTGATGATTGATGATTGATGCTTGATGATTGATGATTCATGATAGCTGATTGGTAATACATGATTGATGATTGACGATTGATGACAGAAGATTCATGATTGGTGATGATGACTGATGATTGATGCTTGATGATTGATGATAGATGATTGATGATTGTTGATTTATTATATATGATTGATGATTGGTGAAGGATGATTGATGATTGATGATTGATGTTTGATGATTGATGATTAATGATTGATGAGTGATGATTGGTGATTGATGATTGATAATAGATGATTTATGATTGATGATTGATGGTTGATGATTGATGATTGATGATTGATGATTGACGATTGATGATTGATGATTGATGATTGATGATTGATGATTGATGATTGATGATTGATGATTGATGATTGATGATTGATGATTGATGATTGATGATTGATGATTGAAGATAGATGATTGATGATTGATGATTGATCATTGATGATTGAAGATTTATGATTGATGATTGATTATTGATGATTGATGATTGATGATTGATGATTGATTACAGATGATACATGAATAATGACTGATGATTTATGATTGATGATTGTTGATTGATGTTTGATGATTGGTGATTGATGATTGATGATTGATGATTGATGATTGATGATTAATGATCGATGAGTTAAGATTGATGATCGATAATAGATGTTTGATGATTGATGATTGGTGATTAGTGATTGGTGATTGATAATTGGTGTTTGTTGATTGATGATTGATAATTGATTGTTGATGATTGATGATTGGTGCTTGATGATGGATGATTGATGATTGATGACTGATGATTGATGATTGAAGATTGATGATTGATGATTGATGATTGATGATTGACGATTGATGATTGATGATTGATGATTGATGATTGATGATTGATGATTGATGATTGATGATTGATTATTGATGACTGAAGATTGATGATTGATGATTGATGATTGATGCTTGATGATTGATGATTCATGATAGCTGATTGGTAATACATGATTGATGATTGATGATTGATGCTTGATGATTGATGATTCATGATAGCTGATTGGTAATACATGATTGATGATTGACGATTGATGACAGAAGATTCATGATTGGTGATGATGACTGATAATTGATGATTGATGATTGATGTCTGATGATTGATGATAGATGATTGATGATTGATGATTGTTGATTTATTATATATGATTGATGATTGATGTTTGATGATTGGTAAAGGATGATTGATGATTGATGTTTGATGATTGATGATTGATGATTGATGATTGATGATTGATGATTGATGATTGATGATTGATGATTGATGATTGATGATTGATGATTGATGATTGATGATTGATGATTGATGATTGATGATTGATGATTGATGATTGATGATTGATGATTGATGATTGATGATTGATGACTGAAGATTGATGATTGATGATTGATGATTGATGCTTGATTATTGATGATTGATGATTGATGATTGATGATTGATGATTGATGATTGATGATTGATGATGATGATTGATGATTGATGATTGATGATTGATGATTGATGACTGAAGATTGATGATTGATGATTGATGCTTGATGATTGATGATTCATGATAGCTGATTGGTAATACATGATTGATGATTGACGATTGATGACAGAAGATTCATGATTGATGATTGTTGATTGATGATTGATGATTGATGATTGATGATTGATGATTGATGTTTGATGATTGATGATTGATGATTGATGATTGATGATTGTTGTTTGATTATATATGATTGATTATTGATGTTTGTTGATTGGTGAAGGATGATTGATGATTGATGATTGATGATTGATGATTGATGATTGATGTTTGATGATTGATGATTGGTGATTGATGATTGATAATAGATGATTGATGATTGATGATTGATTATAGATGATTGATGATTGATGATTGATGATTGATGATTGATGATGGATGATTGATGATTGATGATTGATTATTGATGATTGATGATTGATGATTGATGATTGATGATTGATGATTGATGATTGACGATTGATGATTAATTATTGATGATTCATGATTGATGACACATGAAAGATGTTTGACAATTGATGATTGATATTTGATTACTTAAGGTTGATACTTATACTGATATTCGTATTTATGTTTATATTAATTTTTATATCTATATGTTTATATTTATATTCATATTTATATTCATATTTCTATTTTTATTTGTGTGTATATTCCAAATTGTGTTTATATATCTATGTTTATTTATGATTGCTGGTGATTGATGATTGGTAATTGATGATTGATGATTGATGATTGATGATTGATGTTTGATGATTGATAATAGATGATTGATGATTGATGATTGATAAATCATGATTGATGATTGATGATTGATGAATGATGATTGACGATTGATGACAGAAGATTCATGATTGATGATTATTACTGATGATTGATGATTGATGAATGATGATTGATGATTGATGATTGATGATTGACGATTGATGATTGATGTTTGATGATTGATGATTGATGATTGTTGATTAATATTATATGATTGATGATTGATGGTTGATGATTGGTGAAGAATGATTGATGATTGATGATTGATGTTTCATGATTGATGATTAATAATTGATGAGTAATGATTGGTGATTGATGATTGATGATTGTTGATTGATGATATATGATTGATGATTGATGGTTGATGATTGATGAAGAATGATTGATGATTGATGATTTATGATTGATGTTTGATGGTTGATGATTAATTATTGATGAGTGATGATTGGTGATTGATGATTGATAATGGATGACTGATGATTGATGATTGATGATTGATAATTGATGGTTGATGATTGATGAGTGATGATTGATGATTGATGATTCATGATTGATGATTGATGATTGATGATTGATGATTGATGATTGATGATTGATGATTGATGATTGATGATTGATGATTGATGATTGATGATTGATGATTGATGACTGATGATTGATGATTGATGATTGATGATTGATGATTGATGGTTGATGGTTGATGATTGATGATTGATGATTGATGATTAATGATTGTTGATTCATGATTGATGATACGTGAGTGATGATTGATAATTGATGATTGATATTTGATTACTTATGGTTGATACTTATACTGATATTCGTCATTATGTTTATGTTAATATTTATATCTATATATTTATATTTATATTCATTTTTATATTAATATTTCTATTTTTATTTGTGAGTATATTTCAATTTGTTTTTATATATCCATGTTTATTTATGATTGATTGATGATTGGTAATTGATGATTGATGAGTGATGATTGATGATTAATGATTGATGATTGATAATAGATGATTGATGATTGATGTTTGATGATTGATGATTGATGATTGATGATTGATGATTGATGATTGATGATTGATGATTGACGATTGATGATTGATGTTTGATGATTGATGATTGATGATTGATGATTGATTATTGATGACTGAAGATTGATGATTGATGATTGATGATTGATGCTTGATGATTGATGATTCATGATAGCTGATTGGTAATACATGATTGATGATTGACGATTGATGACAGAAGATTCATGATTGGTGATGATGACTGATGATTGATGCTTGATGATTGATGATAGATGATTGATGATTGTTGATTTATTATATATGATTGATGATTGGTGAAGGATGATTGATGATTGATGATTGATGTTTGATGATTGATGATTAATGATTGATGAGTGATGATTGGTGATTGATGATTGATAATAGATGATTTATGATTGATGATTGATGGTTGATGATTGATGATTGATGATTGATGATTGACGATTGATGATTGATGATTGATGATTGATGATTGATGATTGATGATTGATGATTGATGATTGATGATTGATGATTGATGATTGATGATTGATGATTGATGATTGAAGATAGATGATTGATGATTGATGATTGATCATTGATGATTGAAGATTTATGATTGATGATTGATTATTGATGATTGATGATTGATGATTGATGATTGATGATTGATTACAGATGATACATGAATAATGACTGATGATTTATGATTGATGATTGTTGATTGATGTTTGATGATTGGTGATTGATGATTGATGATTGATGATTGATGATTGATGATTAATGATCGATGAGTTAAGATTGATGATCGATAATAGATGTTTGATGATTGATGATTGGTGATTAGTGATTGGTGATTGATAATTGGTGTTTGTTGATTGATGATTGATAATTGATTGTTGATGATTGATGATTGGTGCTTGATGATGGATGATTGATGATTGATGACTGATGATTGATGATTGAAGATTGATGATTGATGATTGATGATTGATGATTGACGATTGATGATTGATGATTGATGATTGATGATTGATGATTGATGATTGATGATTGATTATTGATGACTGAAGATTGATGATTGATGATTGATGATTGATGCTTGATGATTGATGATTCATGATAGCTGATTGGTAATACATGATTGATGATTGATGCTTGATGATTGATGATTCATGATAGCTGATTGGTAATACATGATTGATGATTGACGATTGATGACAGAAGATTCATGATTGGTGATGATGACTGATAATTGATGATTGATGATTGATGTCTGATGATTGATGATAGATGATTGATGATTGATGATTGTTGATTTATTATATATGATTGATGATTGATGTTTGATGATTGGTAAAGGATGATTGATGATTGATGTTTGATGATTGATGATTGATGATTGATGATTGATGATTGATGATTGATGATTGATGATTGATGATTGATGATTGATGATTGATGATTGATGATTGATGATTGATGATTGATGATTGATGATTGATGATTGATGATTGATGATTGATGATTGATGATTGATGATTGATGATTGATGACTGAAGATTGATGATTGATGATTGATGATTGATGCTTGATTATTGATGATTGATGATTGATGATTGATGATTGATGATTGATGATTGATGATTGATGATGATGATTGATGATTGATGATTGATGATTGATGATTGATGACTGAAGATTGATGATTGATGATTGATGCTTGATGATTGATGATTCATGATAGCTGATTGGTAATACATGATTGATGATTGACGATTGATGACAGAAGATTCATGATTGATGATTGTTGATTGATGATTGATGATTGATGATTGATGTTTGATGATTGATGATTGATGATTGATGATTGATGATTGTTGTTTGATTATATATGATTGATTATTGATGTTTGTTGATTGGTGAAGGATGATTGATGATTGATGATTGATGATTGATGATTGATGATTGATGTTTGATGATTGATGATTGGTGATTGATGATTGATAATAGATGATTGATGATTGATGATTGATTATAGATGATTGATGATTGATGATTGATGATTGATGATTGATGATGGATGATTGATGATTGATGATTGATTATTGATGATTGATGATTGATGATTGATGATTGATGATTGATGATTGACGATTGATGATTAATTATTGATGATTCATGATTGATGACACATGAAAGATGTTTGACAATTGATGATTGATATTTGATTACTTAAGGTTGATACTTATACTGATATTCGTATTTATGTTTATATTAATTTTTATATCTATATGTTTATATTTATATTCATATTTATATTCATATTTCTATTTTTATTTGTGTGTATATTCCAAATTGTGTTTATATATCTATGTTTATTTATGATTGCTGGTGATTGATGATTGGTAATTGATGATTGATGATTGATGATTGATGATTGATGTTTGATGATTGATAATAGATGATTGATGATTGATGATTGATAAATCATGATTGATGATTGATGATTGATGAATGATGATTGACGATTGATGACAGAAGATTCATGATTGATGATTATTACTGATGATTGATGATTGATGAATGATGATTGATGATTGATGATTGACGATTGATGATTGATGTTTGATGATTGATGATTGATGATTGTTGATTAATATTATATGATTGATGATTGATGGTTGATGATTGGTGAAGAATGATTGATGATTGATGATTGATGTTTCATGATTGATGATTAATAATTGATGAGTAATGATTGGTGATTGATGATTGATGATTGTTGATTGATGATATATGATTGATGATTGATGGTTGATGATTGATGAAGAATGATTGATGATTGATGATTTATGATTGATGTTTGATGGTTGATGATTATTGATGAGTGATGATTGGTGATTGATGATTGATAATGGATGACTGATGATTGATGATTGATGATTGATAATTGATGGTTGATGATTGATGAGTGATGATTGATGATTGATGATTCATGATTGATGATTGATGATTGATGATTGATGATTGATGATTGATGATTGATGATTGATGATTGATGATTGATGATTGATGATTGATGATTGATGATTGATGATTGATGATTGAAGATTGACGATTGATGATTGATGATTGATGATTGATGATTGTTGATTGATGATTGATGATTGATGATTGATGATTGATGATTGATGATAGATGATTCCTTATTGATGATTGATTATTGATGATTGATTATAGATTATCGATGACTGATGATTGATGATCGATGATTTATTATTGATGATTGATTATTAATGATTGATTAATGATGATTGATGATTGATGCTTGTTTATTGATGATATATGATTGATGACTGATGATTGATGATTGATGATTGATAATTGATGATTGATGATTGATGATTGATGATTGATGATTGATGATGGATGATTGATGATTGATGATTGAAGATTGATGATTGATGATTGATGATTGATGATTGATGATTGATGATTGATGATTGATGTTTGATGATTGATGATTGATGATTGATGATTGATGATTGATGATTGATGATTGATGATTGATGATTGATGATTGATGATTGATGATTGATGATTGATGATTGATGATTGATGTTTGATGATTGATAATAGATGATTGATGATTGATGATTGATGATTGATAATTGATGATTGATGATTGATGATTGGTGATAGACGATTGATGACAGAAGATTCATGATTGATGATGATTACTGATGATTGATGATTGATGAATGATGATTGATGATTGATGATTGATGATTGATGTTTGATGATTGATGATTGATAATTGTTGATTGATGATATATGATTGATGATTGATGATTGATGTTTGATGATTAATGATTAATGATTGATGAGTGATGATTGGTGATTGATGATTGATAATGGATGATTGATGATTGATGATTGATGATTGATAATTGATGATTGATGATTGATGATTGATGATTGATGATAGATGATTGGTGATTGATTATTGATGATTGATGATTGATGATTGATGATTGATGATTGATGATTGATGATTGATGATTGATGATTGATGATTGATGATTGATGATTGATTATTGATAATTGATGATTGATGATTGATGATTGATTATTGATGAATGATATTTGATGATTAATGATTGATTATAGATGATTGATGACTGATGATTGATGACTGATGATTGATGATTGATGATTGATGATTGATGATTGATGATTGATGATTGATGGTTGTTGATTGATGATATATGATTAATGACTGATGACTGATGATTGATGATTGATAATTGATGATTGATGAATGATGATTGATGCTTGATGATTGATGATTACTGATTGATGATTGATGATTGATGATTGATGATTGATGAATGATGAATGATGAATGATGATTGATGAGTGATGATTTATGATTGATGATTGATGATTAATTATTATATACTGAGGAGTGATGATTGATGATTGATGATTGATGATTGATGATTGCTGATTGATGATTGATGATTGATGATTGATGATTGATGATTGATGATTTATGATTGCTGATTGATTATTGATGATTGATTATTGATGATTGATGAATGATGATTGATGATTGACTATTGATGATTCATGATTGGTATTTGATGATTGATGATTGATCATAAACGTTTGATGGTTGGTGATTGATGATTGGTAATCGATGATTGATGATTGATGATTGATGATTGATGATTGATGATTGATGATTGATGCTTGATGATTGATTATTGATCATTGATGATTGATGATTGATGATTGATGATTGACGACTTACTATTGATGATTCATGATTGGTATTTGATGATTGATGATTGATGATTTACGTTTGATGGTTGGTGATTGATGATTGGTAATCGATGATTGATGATTGATTATTGATAATTGGTGATTGATGATTGATGATTGATGATTGATGATTGATGATTGATGATTGATGATTGATGATTGATGATTGATGATTGATGATTGATGATTGATGATAGATAATTGATGATTGATAATTGATGAGTGATGATTGACTATTGATGATTCATGATTGATGATTTACGTTTGATGGTTGGTGATTGATGATTGGTAATCGATGATTGATGCTTGATTATTGATAATTGATGATTGATGATTGATGATTTATGATTGATGATTTATGATTGATGATTGATGATTAATGATTGATGATTGATGATTGATGATTGATGATTGATGATTGATGATTGATGATTGATGATTGATGATTGATGATTGATGATTGATGATTGATGATTGATGATTGAGAATTGTTGATTGATGATTGATGATTGATGATTGATGATTGATTATTGATGATTGATGATTGATGATTGATGATTGATGATTGATGATCGATTATGCTTGATCGATGATTGATGATTGATGATTGATTCTTGATTCTTGATGATTGATGATTGATGATTGATGATTGATGATTGATTATTGATCATTGATGATTGATTATTGAAGATTGATGATTGGTGATTGATGATTGATGATTGATAGTAGATGATTGATGATTGATGCTTGATGATTGATGATCAATGATTGATGATTGGTAATTGATGATTGATGATTTATGATTGACGATTGATGATTGATTATTGATGATTGATGATTGATGATTCATCATTGATGATTGATGATTGATGATTGATGATTGATGATTGATGTTTGATGATTGATGATTGATGATTGTTGATTGATGATTGATGATTGATGATTGATGATTGATGATTGATGATTGATGATTGATGATTGATGATTGATGATTGATGATTGATGATTGATGATTGATGATTGATGATTGATGATTGATGATTGATGATTGATGATTGATGATTGATGATTGATGATTGATGATTGATGATTGATGATTGATGATTGATGATTGATGATTGTTGACAGATGATAAATGATTGATGATTGATGAACGATGATGGATGATTGATGATTGATGATTGATGATTGATGATTGATGATTGATGATTGATGATTGATGATTGATGATTGATGATTGATGATTGATGAATGACGATTGATGATTTATGATTGATGATTGATGATTCATTATTAAAGACTGATGAGTGATGATTGATGATTGATGATTGATTATTGATTATTGATGATTGATGATTGATAATTGATGATTGCTGATTGATGCTTGATGATTGGTGATCGATGATTGATGATTGGTGATTGATGATTGGTAATTGATGATTGATGATTGATGATTGATGATTGATGATTGATGATTGATGATTGATGGTTGATGATTGATGTTTGATGATTGATGATTAATGATTGATGATTGATGATTGATCAATGACGATTGATGATTTATGATTGATAATTGATGATTGATTATTAGGGACTGATGAGTGATGACTGATGATTGATGATTGATGATTGATGATTGATGATTGATAATAGATGATTGATGATTGATGGTTGATGATTGATGATCGACGATTGGTGATTGATGATTGATGATTGATGATTGATGATTGATGATTGATGATTGAAGATTGATGATTGATGACAAATGATTGATGATTGATGAATGATGATGGATGATTGATGATTGATGATTGATGATTGATGATTGATGATTGATGATTGATGATTGATGATTGATGATTGATGATTGATGATTGATGATTGATGATTGATGATTGATGATTGATGATTGATGATTGATTATTGATGATTGATGATTGATGTTTGATGGTTGGTGATTGATGATTGGTAATCGATGATTGATGATTGATGATTGATTATTGATAATTGATGATTGATGATTGATGATTGATGATTGATGATTGATGATTGCTAATTGATGATTGATGAATGACGATTGATGATTTATGATTGATGATTGATGATTGATTATTAAAGACTGATTGATGATTGATGATTGATGATTGATGTTTGATGATTGATGATTGATGGTTATTGATTGATTATATATGATTAATGACTGATCATTGCTGATTGATTATTGATGATTGATTATTGATCATTGATGATTGATGATTGATGATTGACTATTGATGATTCATGATTGGTATTTAATGATTGATGATTGACGTTTGATGGTTAGTGATTGATGCTTGGTAATCGATGATTGATGATTGATGATTGATTATTGATAATTTATGATTGATGATTGATGATTGATGATTGATGATTGATGATTGATGATTGATGATTGATGATTGATGATTGATGATTGATGATTGATGATTGATGATTGATGATTGATGATTGATGATTGATGATTGATGATTGATTATTGATTATTGATTATTGATGATTGATGATTGATGATTGATGATTGATGATTGATGATTACCTAGTGATGATTCATGATTGGTATTTGATGATTGATGATTGGTGATTGATGATTTACGTTTGATGATACGTGATTGATGATTGGTAATCGATGATTGATGATTGATGATTGATTATTGATAATTGATGATTGATGATTGATGATTGATGATTGATGATTGATGATTGATGATTGATGATTGATGATTGATGATTGATGATTGATGATTGATGATTGACTATTGATGATTCATGATTGGTATTTGATGATTGATGATTGATGACTTACGTTTGATGGTTGGTGATTGATGATTGGTAATCGATGATTGGTGATTGATGATTGATTATTGATAATTGATGATCGATGATTGATGATTGATGATTGATGATTGATGATTGATGATTGATGATAGATGACTGTTGATTGTTGATTGATGATTGATGATTGATGATTGATGATTGATGATTGATGATTGATGATTGATGATTGATGATTGATGATTGATGATTGATGATTGATGATTAATGATTAATGATTGAGAATTGTTGATTGATGATTGATGATTGATGATTGATTATTGATGATTGATGATTGATGATTGATTATGCATGATCGATGATTGATGATTGATGATTGATTCTTGAGAATTGATGATTGATGATTGATGGTTGATGATTGATGATTGATGATTGATGATAGATTCTTGATTCTTGATTCTTGATTCTTGATTCTTGATTCTTGATGATTGATAATTGATGATTGATGATTGATAATAGATGATTGATGATTGATGCTTGATGATTGATGATCGACGATTGATGATTGGTGATTGATGATTGATGATTGATGATTGATGATTGATGATTGATGATTAATGATTGATGATTGATGATTGATGATTGATGATTGATGATTGATGATTGATGATTGATGATTGATGATTGATGATTGATAATTGATGATAGATAATAGATGATTGATGATTGATGCACGATGATTGATGATCGCCGATTGATGATTGGTGATTGATGATTGATGATTGATGATTGACGATTGATGATTGATGATTGATGATTGATGATTGATGATTGATGATTGATGATTGATGATTGATGATTGATGATTGATGATTGATGATTGATGATTGATGATTGATGATTGATGATTGATGATTGATGAATGATGATTGATGATTGATGATTGATGATTGATGATTGATGATTGATGATTGATGATTGATAATTGATGATTAATAATAGATGATTGATGATTGATGCTTGATGATTGATGATCGACGATTGATGATTGGTGATTGATGATTGATGATTGATGATTGATGATTGACGATTGACGATTGATGATTGATGATCGATGATTGATGATTGATGATTGATGCTTGATGTTTGATGATTGATGATTGATTATTGATGATTGTTGGTTCATGATTGATGATTGATAATTGATGACTGATGATTGATGATTGATGATTGATGATTGATGATTGATGATTGATGATTGATGATTGATGATTGATGATTGATGAATGACGATTGATGATTTATGATTGATGATTGATGATTGAATATTAAAGACTGATGAGTGATGATTGATGATTGATGATTGATTATTGATTATTGATGATTGATGATTGATAATAGATGATTGATGATTGATGCTTGATGATTGGTGATCGATGATTGATGATTGATGATTGATGATTGATGATTGATGATTGATGATTTATGATTGATGATTGATTCTTGATGATTGATGATTGATTATTAATGATTGATTATTAATGATTGATAAGTGATGATTGATGACTGATGATTGATGATTGATGATTGATGATGGATGATTGATGATTGATGATTGATGATTGATGATTGATGATTGATGATTGATGATTGATGATTGATGATTGAAGATTGAAGATTGATGATTGATGATTGATGATTGATGATTGATGATTGATGATTGATGATTGATGATTGATGATTGATGATTGATGATTGATGATTGATTATTGATGGTTGATGATTGATGTTTGATGATTGATGATTAATGATTGATGATTGATGATTGATGATTGATGATTGATGATTGATGATTGATGATTGATGATTGATGATTGATGGTTGATGATTGATGATTGATGATTGATGATTGATGATTGATGATTGATGATTGATGATTGATGATTGATGATTGATGATATATGATTGATTATTTATGATTAAGTATTGATGATTGATGATTGATTATTAATGATTGTTGAGTGATGATTGATGATTGATGATTGATGATTGATGAATGATGATTGATGATTGATGATTGATGATTGATGATTGATGATTGATGACTGATGATTGATGATTGATGATTAATGATTGATGATTGATGATTGATGATAGATGATTGATGATTGATGATTGATGATTGATGATTGATGATTGATGATTGATGATTGATGATTGATGATTGATGATTTATGATTGATGATTGATGATTTATGATTGATGATTGATTATTAATGATTGATATTAATGATTGATAAGTGATGATTGATGATTGATGATTGATGATTGATAATAGATGATTGATGATTGATGCTTGATGATTGATGATCGACGATTGATGATTGGTGATTGATGATTGATGATTGATGATTGATGATTAATGATTGATGATTGATGATTGATGATTGATGATTGATGATTGATGATTGATGATTGATGATTGATGATTGATGATTGATGATTGATGATTGATGATTGATGATTGATGATTGATGATTGATGATTGATGATTGATGATTGATGATTGATGATTGATGATTGATGATTGATGATTGATGATTGATGATTGATGATTGACGATTGATGACAGAAGATTCATGATTGATGATGATGACTGATGATTGATGATTGGTGAATGATGATTGATGATTGAAGATTGATGTTTGAAGATTGATGATTGCTGATTGATGATTGTTGATTAATGATATATGATTGATGATTGATGTTTGATGATTGGTGAAGGATGATTGATGATTGATGATTGATGATTGATGTTTGAAGATTGATGATTAATGATTGATGAGTGATGATTAGTGATTGATGATTGATAATAGATGATTGATGATTGATGACTGATGATTGATAATTGATGATTGATGATTGAGGAGTTGATGATTGATGATTGATGATTGATGATTGATGATTGATGATTGATGATTGATGATTGATGATTGATTATTTATGATTAAGTATTGATGATTGATGATTGATTATTAATGATTGTTGAGTGATGATTGATGATTGATGATTGATGAATGATGATTGATGATTGATGATTGATGATTGATGATTGATGATTGATGATTGATGACTGATGATTGATGATTGATGATTGATGATTGATGATTGATGATTGATGATAGATGATTGATGATTGATGATTGATGATTGATGATTGATGATTGATGATTGATGATTGATGATTGATGATTGATGATTTATGATTGATGATTGATGATTTATGATTGATGATTGATTATTAATGATTAATATTAATGATTGATAAGTGATGATTGATGATTGATGATTGATGATTGATAATAGATGATTGATGATTGATGCTTGATGATTGATGATCGACGATTGATGATTGGTGATTGATGATTGATGATTGATGATTGATGATTAATGATTGATGATTGATGATTGATGATTGATGATTGATGATTGATGATTGATGATTGATGATTGATGATTGATGATTGATGATTGATGATTGATGATTGATGATTGATAATTGATGATTGATGATTGATGATTGATGATTGATGATTGATGATTGATGATTGACGATTGATGACAGAAGATTCATGATTGATGATGATGACTGATGATTGATGATTGGTGAATGATGATTGATGATTGATGATTGAAGATTGATGTTTGAAGATTGATGATTGCTGATTGATGATTGTTGATTAATGATATATGATTGATGATTGATGTTTGATGATTGGTGAAGGATGATTGATGATTGATGATTGATGATTGATGTTTGAAGATTGATGATTAATGATTGATGAGTGATGATTAGTGATTGATGATTGATAATAGATGATTGATGATTGATGACTGATGATTGATAATTGATGATTGATGATTGAGGAGTTGATGATTGATGATTGATGATTGATGATTGATGATTGATGATTGATGATTGATGATTGATGATTGATGATTGATGATTGATGATTGATTATTGATTATTGATGATTGATGATTGATAATAGATGATTGATGATTGATGCTTGATGATTGGTGATCGATGATTGATGATTGATGATTGATGATTGATGATTGATGATTGATGATTGATGATTGATGATTGATGATTGATGATTGATGATTTATGATTGATGATTGATTCTTGATGATTGATGATTGATTATTAATGATTGATTATTAATGATTGATAAGTGATGATTGATGATTGATGACTGATGATTGATGATTGATGATTGATGATGGATGATTGATGATTGATGATTGATGATTGATGATTGATGATTGATGATTGATGATTGATGATTGATGATTGATGATTGATGATTGATGATTGATGATTGAAGATTGATGATTGAAGATTGATGATTGATGATTGATGATTGATGATTGATGATTGATGATTGATGATTGATGATTGATGATTGATGATTGATGATTGATTATTGATGGTTGATGATTGATGTTTGATGATTGATGATTATTGATTGATGATTGATGTTTGAAGATTGATGATTAATGATTGATGAGTGATGATTAGTGATTGATGATTGATAATAGATGATTGATGATTGATGACTGATGATTGATAATTGATGATTGATGATTGAGGAGTTGATGATTGATGATTGATGATTGATGATTGATGATTGATGATTGATGATTGATGATTGATGATTGATGATTGATGATTGATGATTGATTATTGATTATTGATGATTGATGATTGATAATAGATGATTGATGATTGATGCTTGATGATTGGTGATCGATGATTGATGATTGATGATTGATGATTGATGATTGATGATTGATGATTGATGATTGATGATTGATGATTGATGATTGATGATTTATGATTGATGATTGATTCTTGATGATTGATGATTGATTATTAATGATTGATTATTAATGATTGATAAGTGATGATTGATGATTGATGATTGATGATTGAAGATTGATGATTGATGATTGATGATTGATGATTGATGATTGATGATTGATGATTGATGATTGATGATTGATGATTGATGATTGATGATTGATGATTGATGATTGATGATTGATGATTGATGATTGATGATTGATGATTGATGATTGATGATTGATGATTGATGATTGATGATTGATGATTGATGATTGATTATTTATGATTAAGTATTGATGATTGATGATTGATTATTAATGATTGTTGAGTGATGATTGATGATTGATGATTGATGAATGATGATTGATGATTGATGATTGATGATTGATGATTGATGACTGATGATTGATGATTGATGATTAATGATTGATGATTGATGACTGATGATAGATGATTGATGATTGATGATTGATGATTGATGATTGATGATTGATGATTGATGATTGATGATTTATGATTGATGATTGATGATTTATGATTGATGATTGATTATTAATGATTGATATTAATGATTGATAAGTGATGATTGATGATTGATGATTGATGATTGATAATAGATGATTGATGATTGATGCTTGATGATTGATGATCGACGATTGATGATTGGTGATTGATGATTGATGATTGATGATTGATGATTAATGATTGATGATTGATGATTGATGATTGATGATTGATGATTGATGATTGATGATTGATGATTGATGATTGATGATTGATGATTGATGATTGATGATTGATGATTGATGATTGATGATTGATGATTGATGATTGATGATTGATGATTGATGATTGATGATTGATGATTGATGATTGATGATTGATGATTGATGATTGACGATTGATGACAGAAGATTCATGATTGATGATGATGACTGATGATTGATGATTGGTGAATGATGATTGATGATTGAAGATTGATGTTTGAAGATTGATGATTGCTGATTGATGATTGTTGATTAATGATATATGATTGATGATTGATGTTTGATGATTGGTGAAGGATGATTGATGATTGATGATTGATGATTGATGTTTGAAGATTGATGATTAATGATTGATGAGTGATGATTAGTGATTGATGATTGATAATAGATGATTGATGATTGATGACTGATGATTGATAATTGATGATTGATGATTGAGGAGTTGATGATTGATGATTGATGATTGATGATTGATGATTGATGATTGATGATTGATGATTGATGATTGATGATTGATGATTGATGATTGATGATTGATGATTGATGATTGATGATTGATGATTGATGACTGATGATTGATGATTGATTATTTATGATTAAGTATTGATGATTGATGATTGATTATTAATGATTGTTGAGTGATGATTGATGATTGATGATTGATGAATGATGATTGATGATTGATGATTGATGATTGATGATTGATGATTGATGATTGATGACTGATGATTGATGATTGATGATTGATGATTGATGATTGATGATTGATGATTGATGATAGATGATTGATGATTGATGATTGATGATTGATGATTGATGATTGATGATTGATGATTGATGATTGATGATTGATGATTTATGATTGATGATTGATGATTTATGATTGATGATTGATTATTAATGATTGATATTAATGATTGATAAGTGATGATTGATGATTGATGATTGATGATTGATAATAGATGATTGATTATTGATGCTTGATGATTGATGATCGACGATTGATGATTGGTGATTGATGATTGATGATTGATGATTGATGATTGATGATTAATGATTGATGATTGATGATTGATGATTGATGATTGATGATTGATGATTGATGATTGATGATTGATGATTGATGATTGATGATTGATAATTGATGATTGATGATTGATGATTGATGATTGATGATTGATGATTGACGATTGATGACAGAAGATTCATGATTGATGATGATGACTGATGATTGATGATTGGTGAATGATGATTGATGATTGATGATTGAAGATTGATGTTTGAAGATTGATGATTGCTGATTGATGATTGTTGATTAATGATATATGATTGATGATTGATGTTTGATGATTGGTGAAGGATGATTTATGATTGATGATTGATGATTGATGTTTGAAGATTGATTATTAATGATTGATGAGTGATGATTAGTGATTGATGATTGATAATAGATGATTGATGATTGATGACTGATGATTGATAATTGATGATTGATGATTGAGGAGTTGATGATTGATGATTGATGATTGATGATTGATGATTGATGATTGATGATTGATGATTGATGATTGATGATTGATGATTGATGATTGATGATTGATAATTGATGATTAATAATAGATGATTGATGATTGATGCTTGATGATTGATGATCGACGATTGATGATTGGTGATTGATGATTGATGATTGATGATTGATGATTGACGATTGACGATTGATGATTGATGATCGATGATTGATGATTGATGATTGATGCTTGATGTTTGATGATTGATGATTGATTATTGATGATTGTTGGTTCATGATTGATGATTGATAATTGATGACTGATGATTGATGATTGATGATTGCTGATTGATGATTGATGATTGATGATTGATGATTGATGATTGATGATTGATGATTGATGATTGATGATTGATGATTGATGATTGATGATTGATGAATGACGATTGATGATTTATGATTGATGATTGATGATTGAATATTAAAGACTGATGAGTGATGATTGATGATTGATGATTGATGATTGATGATTGATTATTGATTATTGATGATTGATAATAGATGATTGATGATTGATGCTTGATGATTGGTGATCGATGATTGATGATTGATGATTGATGATTGATGATTGATGATTGATGATTTATGATTGATGATTGATTCTTGATGATTGATGATTGATTATTAATGATTGATTATTAATGATTGATAAGTGATGATTGATGATTGATGACTGATGATTGATGATTGATGATTGATGATGGATGATTGATGATTGATGATTGATGATTGATGATTGATGATTGATGATTGATGATTGATGATTGATGATTGATGATTGATGATTGAAGATTGATGATTGAAGATTGATGATTGATGATTGATGTTTGAAGATTGATGATTAATGATTGATGAGTGATGATTAGTGATTGATGATTGATAATAGATGATTGATGATTGATGACTGATGATTGATAATTGATGATTGATGATTGAGGAGTTGATGACTGATGATTGATGATTGATGATTGATGATGGATGATTGATGATTGATGATTGATGATTGATGATTGATGATTGATGATTGATGATTGATGATTGATGATTGAAGATTGATGATTGAAGATTGATGATTGATGATTGATGATTGATGATTGATGATTGATGATTGATGATTGATGATTGATGATTGATGATTGATGATTGATTATTGATTATTGATGGTTGATGATTGATGTTTGATGATTGATGGTTAATGATTGATGATTGATGATTGATGATTGATGATTGATGATTGATGATTGATGATTGATGATTGATGATTGATGATTGATGATTGATGATTGATGATTGATGATTGATTATTTATGATTAAGTATTGATGATTGATGATTGAATCTTAATGATTGTTGAGTGATGATTGATGATTGATGATTGATGAATGATGATTGATGATTGATGATTGATGATTGATGATTGATGATTGATGACTGATGATTGATGATTGATGATTAATGATTGATGATTGATGATTGATGATAGATGATTGATGATTGATGATTGATGATTGATGATTGATGATTGATGATTGATGATTGATGATTGATGATTGATGATTGATGATTTATGATTGATGATTGATGATTTATGATTGATGATTGATTATTAATGATTGATATTAATGATTGATAAGTGATGATTGATGATTGATGATTGATAATAGATGATTGATGATTGATGCTTGATGATTGATGATCGACGATTGATGATTGGTGATTGATGATTGATGATTGATGATTGATGATTAATGATTGATGATTGATGATTGATGATTGATGATTGATGATTCATGATTGATGATTGATGATTGATGATTGATGATTGATGATTGATGATTGATGATTGATGATTGACGATTGATGACAGAAGATTCATGATTGATGATGATGACTGATGATTGATGATTGGTGAATGATGATTGATGATTGAAGATTGATGTTTGAAGATTGATGATTGCTGATTGATGATTGTTGATTAATGATATATGATTGATGATTGATGTTTGATGATTGGTGAAGGATGATTGATGATTGATGATTGATGATTGATGTTTGAAGATTGATGATTAATGATTGATGAGTGAGGATTAGTGATTGATGATTGATAATAGATGATTGATGATTGATGACTGATGATTGATAAGTGATGATTGATGATTGATGACTGATGATTGATGATTGATGATTGATGATGGATGATTGATGATTGATGATTGATGATTGATGATTGATGATTGATGATTGATGATTGATGATTGATGATTGATGATTGATGATTGATGATTGATGATTGATGATTGAAGATTGATGATTGAAGATTGATGATTGATGATTGATGATTGATGATTGATGATTGATGATTGATGATTGATGATTGATGATTGATGATTGATGATTGATGATTGATGATTGATTATTGATGGTTGATGATTGATGTTAGATGATTGATGATTAATGATTGATGATTGATGATTGACGATTTATGATTGATGATTGATGATTGATGATTGATGATTGATGATTGATGATTGATCATATATGATTGATGAATGATGATTGATGGTTGACGATTGGGGAGGAATGATTGATGATTGATGATTGATCATATATGATTGATGAATGATGATTGATGGTTGATGATTGGGGAGGAATAATTGATGATTGATGATTGATGTTTGCTGATTGATGATTGATGATTGATGATTGATGATTGACGATTGATGACAGAAGATTCATGATTGATGATGATGACTGATGATTGATGATTGGTGAATGATGATTGATGATTGATGATTGATGATTGATGATTGAAGATTGATGTTTGAAGATTGATGATTGCTGATTGATGATTGTTGATTAATGATATATGATTGATGATTGATGTTTGATGATTGGTGAAGGATGATTGATGATTGATGATTGATGTTTGAAGATTGATGATTAATGATTGATGAGTGATGATTAGTGATTGATGATTGATAATAGATGATTGATGATTGATGACTGATGATTGATAATTGATGATTGATGATTGAGGAGTGATGATTGATGATTGATGATTGTTGATTGATGATTGATAATTGATGATTGATGGTTGATGATTGATGATTGATGATTGATGAGTGATGATTGGTGATTGATAATAGATGATTGATGATTGATGACTGATGATTGATGATTGGTGAATGATGATTGATGATTGATGATTGATGATTGAAGATTGATGTTTGAAGATTGATGATTGCTGATTGATGATTGTTGATTAATGATATATGATTGATGATTGATGTTTGATGATTGGTGAAGGATGATTGATGATTGATGATTGATGATTGATGTTTGAAGATTGATGATTAATGATTGATGAGTGATGATTAGTGATTGATGATTGATAATAGATGATTGATGATTGATGACTGATGATTGATAATTGATGATTGATGATTGAGGAGTGATGATTGATGATTTATGATTGATGATTGATGATTTATGATTGATGATTGATTATTAATGATTGATATTAATGATTGATAAGTGATGATTGATGATTGATGATTGATTATTGATGATTGTTGGTTCATGATTGATGATTGATAATTGATGACTGATGATTGATGATTGATGATTGATGATTGATGATTGATGATTGATGATTGATGATTGATGATTGATGATTGATGATTGATGATTGATGATTGATGAATGACGATTGATGATTTATGATTGATGATTGATGATTGATGATTGATGATTGATGATTGATGATTGATGATTGATGATTGATGATTGATGATTGATGATTGATGATTGATGATTGATAATAGATGATTGATGATTGATGCTTGATGATTGGTGATCGATGATTGATGATTGATGATTGATGATTGATGATTTATGATTGATGATTGATTCTTGATGATTGATGATTGATTATTAATGATTGATTATTAATGATTGATAAGTGATGATTGATGATTGATGACTGATGATTGATGATTGATGATTGATGATGGATAATTGATGATTGATGATTGATGATTGATGATTGATGATTGATGATTGATGATTGATGAATGACGATTGATGATTTATGATTGATGATTGATGATTGAATATTAAAGACTGATGAGTGATGATTGATGATTGATGATTGATGATTGATTATTGATTATTGATGATTGATGATTGATAATAGATGATTGATGATTGATGCTTGATGATTGGTGATCGATGATTGATGATTGATAATTGATGATTGATGATTGATGATTGATGATTTATGATTGATGATTGATTCTTGATGATTGATGATTGATTATTAATGATTGATTATTAATGATTGATAAGTGATGATTGATGATTGATGACTGATGATTGATGATTGATGATTGATGATGGATGATTGATGATTGATGATTGATGATTGATGATTGATGATTGATGATTGATGATTGATGATTGATGATTGATGATTGATGATTGATGATTGATGATTGATGATTGATGATTGATGATTGAAGATTGATGATTGAAGATTGATGATTGATGATTGATGTTTGAAGATTGATGATTAATGATTGATGAGTGATGATTAGTGATTGATGATTGATAATAGATGATTGATGATTGATGACTGATGATTGATAATAGATGATTGATGATTGAGGAGTTGATGACTGATGATTGATGATTGATGATTGATGATGGATGATTGATGATTGATGATTGATGATTGATGCTTGATGATTGATGATTGATGATTGATGATTGATGATTGATGATTGATGATTGATGATTGATGATTGATGATTGATGATTGAAGATTGATGATTGAAGATTGATGATTGATGATTGATGATTGATGATTGATGATTGATGATTGATGATTGATGATTGATTATTGATGGTTGATGATTGATGTTTGATGATTGATGATTAATGATTGATGATTGATGATTGATGATTGATGATTGATGATTGATGATTGATGATTGATGATTGATGATTGATGATTGATGATTGATGATTGATGATTGATGATTGATGATTGATGATTGATTATTTATGATTAAGTATTGATGATTGATGATTGATTATTAATGATTGTTGAGTGATGATTGATGATTGATGATTGATGAATGATGATTGATGATTGATGATTGATGATTGATGATTGATGATTGATGACTGATGATTGATGATTGATGATTAATGATTGATGATTGATGATTGATGATAGATGATTGATGATTGATGATTGATGATTGATGATTGATGATTGATGATTGATGATTGATGATTGATGATTTATGATTGATGATTGATGATTTATGATTGATGATTGATTATTAATGATTGATATTAATGATTGATAAGTGATGATTGATGATTGATGATTGATGATTGATAATAGATGATTGATGATTGATGCTTGATGATTGATGATCGACGATTGATGATTGGTGATTGATGATTGATGATTGATGATTGATGATTAATGATTGATGATTGATGATTGATGATTGATGATTGATGATTGATGATTGATGATTGATGATTGATGATTGATGATTGATGATTGATGATTGATGATTGATGATTGATGATTGATGATTGATGATTGATGATTGATGATTGATGATTGATGATTGATGATTGATGATTGATGATTGATGATTGATGATTGATGATTGATGATTGATGATTGATGATTGATGATTGACGATTGATGACAGAAGATTCATGATTGATGATGATGACTGATGATTGATGATTGGTGAATGATGATTGATGATTGAAGATTGATGTTTGAAGATTGATGATTGCTGATTGATGATTGTTGATTAATGATATATGATTGATGATTGATGTTTGATGATTGGTGAAGGATGATTGATGATTGATGATTGATGATTGATGTTTGAAGATTGATGATTAATGATTGATGAGTGATGATTAGTGATTGATGATTGATAATAGATGATTGATGATTGATGACTGATGATTGATAAGTGATGATTGATGATTGATGACTGATGATTGATGATTGATGATTGATGATGGATGATTGATGATTGATGATTGATGATTGATGATTGATGATTGATGATTGATGATTGATGATTGATGATTGATGATTGATGATTGAAGATTGATGATTGAAGATTGATGATTGATGATTGATGATTGATGATTGATGATTGATGATTGATGATTGATGATTGATGATTGATGATTGATTATTGATGGTTGATGATTGATGTTAGATGATTGATGATTAATGATTGATGATTGATGATTGATGATTGATGATTGACGATTTATGATTGATGATTGATGATTGATGATTGATGATTGATGATTGATGATTGATGATTGATGATTGATGATTGATGATTGATCATATATGATTGATGAATGATGATTGATGGTTGACGATTGGGGAGGAATGATTGATGATTGATGATTGATCATATATGATTGATGAATGATGATTGATGGTTGATGATTGGGGAGGAATAATTGATGATTGATGATTGATGTTTGCTGATTGATGATTGATGATTGATGATTGATGATTGACGATTGATGACAGAAGATTCATGATTGATGATGATGACTGATGATTGATGATTGGTGAATGATGATTGATGATTGATGATTGATGATTGATGATTGAAGATTGATGTTTGAAGATTGATGATTGCTGATTGATGATTGTTGATTAATGATATATGATTGATGATTGATGTTTGATGATTGGTGAAGGATGATTGATGATTGATGATTGATGTTTGAAGATTGATGATTAATGATTGATGTGTGATGATTAGTGATTGATGATTGATAATAGATGATTGATGATTGATGACTGATGATTGATAATTGATGATTGAGGAGTGATGATTGATGATTGATGATTGTTGATTGATGATTGATAATTGATGATTGATGGTTGATGATTGATGATTGATGATTGATGAGTGATGATTGGTGATTGATAATAGATGATTGATGATTGATGACTGATGATTGATGATTGGTGAATGATGATTGATGATTGATGATTGATGATTGAAGATTGATGTTTGAAGATTGATGATTGCTGATTGATGATTGTTGATTAATGATATATGATTGATGATTGATGTTTGATGAAGGATGATTGATGATTGATGATTGATGATTGATGTTTGAAGATTGATGATTAATGATTGATGAGTGATGATTAGTGATTGATGATTGATAATAGATGATTGATGATTGATGACTGATGATTGATAATTGATGATTGATGATTGAGGAGTGATGATTGATGATTGATGATTGTTGATTGATGATTGATGATTGATGATTGATGGTTGATGATTGATGATTGATGATTGATGATTGATGATTGATGATTGATGATTGATGATTGATGATTGATGATTGATGATTGATGATTGATGATTGATGATTGATGATTGATGATTGATGATTGATGATTGATGATTGATGATTGATGATTGATGATTGA